>APFE031266733.1:59540-107769 GCA_000404065.3 Pinus taeda | reverse complement strand
AAAATTAAGTTATTATAAGAAGGTCATCAACACCACCCTAGAAGATCAAAAGTATCTCTCTATTTTAACTAGCTCAAAGAAGAAAATTAATATAGCAAAGATTAGAACGAATTCTCATGAGCTCCATAGTGAAACAAGTCGTTGGGTAGTTCCTAAAACGCCATGGATGGAAAGGATCTGCCATATATGTGAGAATAAGAACGTCAAGGATGAAAACTACTTCCACTTAGAGTGCCCGCGTACAACCATATTAGATCTTAGTTTCACAATCTTTGTTACAATACTGACCTTCCTGGCCTTTACAATGCCAAAATTATAGTGAGCTTGGGAGGCTTCTCTCCAAGCCTTTTGAGCATAGGAATAAAATCTTAAATCAAAATAAATAATTTGTTTCTTTAGGTCCGATAGAGATGGACGTTAACAATCATCATCATACGCCATGGATGAATTAGCTGTTAAAAAATTAGGTGAATAAATTTATTATTATTTTTTATGTTTTATTTTAATTTGTTAATATTTTAATTAAAATAATATTGAATCAAATTATTAGATAATAATATTATAAGAATTGAATTTTGTAATATATAATTAAAATAATTTATATGATTATTATTAAATGTATAATTTCACAATTAATTTAATATTATTTTTAAAATATAGATAATATTTAATAAAGATCAAAGAAAATATAATTACAAAATAAAGTAAATATAATATTATTAATTATTATTTTATTTAAAAAATATGAAAAGCCAAAATCCAATTTCTACTTAATTTTCAATCATAGTCACTCTTAAAATTAATAAGGCATTCTTCAATTTCAATGATTTAACTTTAACTTCAAAGAAAATAAAAAATTTATCCAATTTTTTTTTTTTTTAAATCAAATGTCCAGATATCGCATCGCTCAATTCAATTCGATACCGATGGTGGTAAATAGAGATTTCATTCGGCGTAAAGGAGAGATATTATCTTTGATCTTGATCGCGTCGCTCAATTCAATTTAATACCAATGGTAAATAGAGATTCCATTCGCGGTTCTTTTGCCAGCTGGGTTTGCTAGTAGTTTCAGGTTGATTCAGACCGTATGCACCAGCAGTCTTTTAGCGTTTGTAACTTCTCCAATCTTCCGGTTTGCTATGTGTACGCGGCAAACGTCAATCCTCGTTGGCGAGAGTTACGTGTCCTCGTGTTGTTATTCCAAAGTACCACTGACAACAACACCAGGGCACCGACTATTCTACCTTACTTCCAGATATCCATGCAACCGCTAAGAAGTTCAACTCCAGCGTCACGATCCATAGATCAAAAACCAACCGTATCAAGGAGCACTCCAGTAGCGACCCGTGTCATCAACGTCAACTTCAAGATCCAAACTCTTACGGAGAATCCAAGACCCAACTCATACGGAGGATCCAATACCCACTTTAGTCTTTTGATTCTCCTCGTGGAAGAGGTAAACGAGGTGTAAAATCCGCTTATAAAATGCTGCGCGACAGCGAAACCAAACCCATTCCCTCAAACACAAGCGGCTCCGCTGAGTAGTTGGTCTCTTTTTCCCCAACTTACCACTGCGCGCCTCGGCATTTCACTCCTTTGAATTTTAATTATCAGGGTTGTTAATTTCAATGGCCGCCTTTTCCTCTTCTTCGAAGACCAAAGAGAATGGAGTTGAAGTGGTAGATAAAAGATGCAGTTTGAGCTTCGAAACGGTGAAACACCTAAGTGAAGTGGGCGTGAAGGAACTTCCCAGTAGATTTATTTTGCCTGATACCAAGCGTCCAAACGCCAATACAGTCGTAAGCACTGCACAACAATATGATCTCCCTGTTATCGACATTTCTAGTTTGGAGGGTCCTTACCGTCGCCAAGTTGTCTCTGCCATTGGCCGAGCCTGCCAAGAAACCGGTTTTTTTCAGGTATAATTATTTTCTTACTGGCATAAATCATTTCAAGCCTGGTAGAATGGACTTGTGATACGAAGAATTAATTTGCAGGTGATTAACCACGGGGTGGAGGAATCCTTGATAAGTGAAGTGATGAGAGTGGCCGCTGAGTTCTTCGAGCTGCCCGTGGAAGAAAGGAACAAATTTGTTTCAGAGGATATGATGAAAGCAGTGAGATACGGCACCAGTTTCAATCATCTGAAAGATGGAGTGTTCTGCTGGAGGGATTTTCTGAAGCACGATTGTCATCCCCTCGAGAAAATGTTTCCACTATGGCCTTCAAATCCCTCTGATTATCGGTGAGTCTCTTTGAAAATTGAACAAGTCATCCTATGAATGAAGTTGATATTATGTACTGATTCTGATGAGCATGATAATCTGCAGGAGCGTGATGTCAACATACAGCCAAAAGGTTCGGTGGCTAAGTTTGAGGATAATGAGCGCAATAGTGGAGAGCCTGGGATTGCCCCACAACAAATATATTGTAGAAAATGGTTTTCGTGACGAGGGCAGCCAACTCATGGTTCTGAATTACTATCCTGCTTGTCCCGAACCCGAGCTTACCTTAGGCATACCACCGCATTCAGATTATGGCTGCATTACCATTCTTTCCCAGGATTCTGTTGGAGGCTTTCAGTTACTGCAAGATGGCCAATGGAAGGCAGTACGACCATTGCCCAACTCCTTCATGGTAAACATCGGTGATCACATAGAGGTACTCACTGAGTCACTACTTATGTTTCTCCATTGCTTCGTACACCAATTACTTTATAATGTTCTGATACCGTGTATTATTGCATGATCCATTCAGGTTCTGAGCAATGGAAGATTCAAGAGCGTGGTGCATCGAGCAGTGGTGAACTCAGAGAAATCTCGTATTTCGGTGGCGTCTTTGATGAGTATGCCTTTCGAAGCAAAAGTTGCTCCCGCGGCCGAACTCATTGATAAAAACCACCCCGCACTTTACCGGGAGACGAACTTCGCGGAGTTTATGAATCTGCTGGCTTCCAAGGAGTACAGAGCAAGGGCATTCCTAGATTCCGTAACACTTCAAAGCCAAGACACATCAAATTAGTCACAGCACCCACTGATCACAACCTTTCACCCATATTTTCTCGTTCATGTTTCTTTCCTTGTATCAATCACACGATTACGGATATAGGACTAAACCATTACATGAATCAGATATCTGCATCTTTCGTTAAAATGTATTTGACAATCTGAGTCCATCAAGTGCATTCTAGAATT
Source organism: Pinus taeda (assembly GCA_000404065.3). Lineage (NCBI taxonomy): Eukaryota > Viridiplantae > Streptophyta > Pinopsida > Pinales > Pinaceae > Pinus > Pinus taeda. Next base: position 104,575 of record APFE031266733.1, on the reverse strand, counting down.
GCTTTTGTTTCTAAAATACCCTCTAGGTAGCTATCAGATATCGACATCTTTCTCAGAGTCAGATATTACTTTCAATGATATCGAGTGCATTCCAGAACTTCTTTTGTTTCTTAATTTAAATAAGTTTCTTTAGCTTTACTAGAAGGTTGAATATAGGACCAAACCCTCTATATCAATTATATATCAGCATCTTTCGTTACAATGTATTTGGAAATCTCAGTCAGATATTACTTTCAATCCTATCAAGTGAAATCTATAATTTAGAAAAGAACCCTCTGGCTATCAGATATCAACATCTTATTTCTTATTTAGAAAAGAACCCTCTGGCTATCAGATATCAACATCTTTTTCAGTCAGATATTACTCTCAATGATATCAAGTGCACTCTAGAAGTGCTTTTGTTTCTTATTTTAGACAAGTTTCTTTAGCTTTACTAAAAGGTTGAATATTTAGTATTGGTGAAGGGGTGAAAGACTCATGATTTGCACTTCATATATTTCGTTACATGAAAAGAGTTGACATAATTATGAGATATGAGTTTTAGTTTAGAGAATTTGTTTATTCTTTATATGTCGACGGTTTTGTAATTTATAGAGTTCGATTATTATAGTTTAAGTGATTAGTTTATTATATTTGAAGCGAAGAAAGAATAATAATATTATTAATAATTATGAAGCGAAGAAAGAATAATAATATTATTAATAATTAGATGCAGTATTACAATTTTAGTAATTACACAAATTTTATTTTATAGATATTTTTATCTCTAAAATATGAAGTTATATATTACTAAATTTTTAAAATAAATTTGCAATCACTCAAAAGTTAAAAGATGTATTTATTAAATTTTATGTGTTTATAGATAATATCAAATTTTAAACTTTTACGTGTTTAAATTTTAAATTCCATTGCATACTGGTCATTTAAATTTTATTTTTAAAATTAAAGAATTTAAACCTCAAAAACTATATATATATTAATAATATATATATTAAATTATATATATATATATATATATGAATAATTTTCTAATTTTGAAAATTTTAAATTAAATAATATAATTATTCTAATAATTATATTATACTAACATAATTTTAAATAAAAAGTTATTTAATTCTTAATATTAAGGACATTTAAATGAAATAAATATTTTTTCAAAATATATTTTATATTTTTCAAAGTATATAAACTAAAAATAAAGTTAAATATATAATTATAATTTATATATATTTATATATATTATATTATATATATATATATATATATATATATTATATATATTATATATATATATATTATAATTACTTTTTTCATTAAGGAAAAAACTAAGTAGCAACACTGCATATTACATTTTTTAAATTTCTTTTCTCAAAATGTCTAAACAAAAGCAAAGAAATAACACATACCATTTTAATTAATTATGTGGAACTACCTCATTAACAACAACAACAATATTCCCTTTTCACAATGCAACTGGTGTCATGCCATTTTTATGACTCTATGTTGATAACCACCGAAGGTATGGATTCAGGAACCACACAAATTGTATCTAGAGTGAATCTCCATTTTGGAATGCTTATGAAGTTGTAAGAACAAAAAAGAATAATTCTGGGTGCGACATATAAGGAGATCTTCATTTTTGTGCCTGCCATTGTATTCATTATTTCATACAACATCAACTTAAAGATCATGCTTATTTAAGTGATGCATAAGAGTGTTTTTGGCTATCACTAATCATTTCCCTATGGATTTTCCAATTAAATATTGCTATCAAAGCCTATGTTATTATCCCCGTATGGGGGTGACAAACTGTCAATATAGTTGTCACAAGAGAGGTCATTTGGGCCTGCTCTCGCTCCACATGCTCTTAACTTCTCCCTCATGTGCGATCTAGGCATTCATTACACTTGTACAAAGTATGATCATGTTCGATCTGTTGATAAATATGAGGGTTGGCTTGGGTATCGGTTCGCTTTGGAAGATCGGGTGATGAATCTTGGTCAGCAGGATCAACGAGGTGTGTGGGTCTAGATCCATGGCAGCTCCTTAGCGTTTCAGACTTGGTTGAGAGGCACAGTGGAGGTCAATGACACTAGGGTGTGGTTTTGGTTCTACCATGATCCAGGTCGATGTTGGTGGCCACCCACCTATCCCATTTGGACCCCCACAATTGTGTCTTTTAGTTTTTTAGTTTCTTAAATTGTAGCCCAGTTTACTATTTTTAGCAGTTTTTTGGGTCCTAAACTTCCGAAGCTAATTTGAGGGCCTAAACGACAATTTTTGGGAAATCTGGGGGCAACATGGGGCCATGGATTGATGCTTCCATTCTCAAAGTGGTGGTGCTTGGATAGATCTCTCAAAAGAGATATTGTATGCATCAAACGGAGACCGTATGCCAAAGTTACGACCCCGGGAAACTGATGTACCAATTTACCCAAACGGGGCCCACAATTTGGCGTTTCATCTTCGATGGTTAGGTTTTTGGATGTTAAGGGTTTTCCATTGTTTCTCAACAATAAATAGGCCTTCGGGCCTCATTGTAACACAGATCAGAGGCATGTGGCTGCCACATTTCTTCTCAGAGATAAATTACCATTGCCCTAGCTCGTTTATTTCCATTTCTAGTTTTAAGCATATTTCAGTATTTTCCATTAATGAAATGAAGTATTATTTCTGCTGCATCTTTGTGTATATGGTTATCTCTATATTTTGTTGCATTCCAATTTAAATCCAGATCAGTGGTATCAGAGCGCTTTTCATTTTCTCTGTTTTTATTTGCATCTCCCCAACGAGGTCAGGATATAAGGAATTAGGGCTTCAACTGGTCGAACCATTGCAAGACCAGCCCCGCAAATCTCAATGGCCTCCCATGGCGGATGAAAAGAAAGACGACGGGGCAGGAGATCCTATCAAAATCTTGCTTGAAGAAGCCCTCGAGCGGAAAAGGAACACGATGATGGATAGCTTTGCACAGATCCTTTAGCGGCTACCTAGAGGCAATGCATTAGATTCCAACAGCTACTCTAGAAACAACATGCCCTTTAAGATACAAGCCAATTTTGAAATCCCCATCTTCGAGGGTAAAATAGATGCAAATGCTATAGATAAATGGTTAAATCTGTTAGAAGGGTATTTTTGCGTTCATGAATTTTCGAGTTCGGAAAAGATTGTTTTCGCTCTTCTCGAAGTAGCCCCCCACGTCAAGGGCTGGTGGGAAACCTACTGTGAGTAGAAGGATGAAAGCACACGGTCACTATTTTCAGCTGCACCCATTTGGGATTCATTTTTGGATGCCATCAAGGAGTAGTACTACCCTGCAAAAAGCTATGAGGACAAATACATAAAGTGGACCACGCTATGACAGGGAAGGGACCAAGATGTGCCAGAGTTCACAAACATTTTTCATACCCTTCGCACACAATTGGGTATCAAAGATTCTGATCTTCATCTGGTACTCAAATACTGTGGTTGCTTACATAGATACATCCAAGAAGAGATGGAGTACCTGAACATCTCCTCGCTCTGCACGGCATACCGATACACTGTCAAAATCGAGCAAAAGTTCAAATAGAAGAAGCAATACTTTTGATCTGTAAATCTGAAGCCCAAAGGACAAAGCCAAGGCAGGGTGACCCAATACAACCCATCGAAGCTGCAAGAAAAGAACAACACCACGAAGTGGAAGAAGGACACAGGAAAGTGGTGTGAGTTCCACAAGAGTCCCACTCACAACATAATTGAGTGTCGGACCAAGCAGTCACTAGTGGCCGAGTTGAAGGCTTCCGAATCAGATGCATGTTCCGACCCTGAGCCAGAACCCGACAAGGGGAATGACAAAGGGAAGGAGATCATTGATGCAGATCCTAGCACCCCTATTGCCACTACCAAGATCCAAAAAGATGAGCCCAAAGATCCAAAGGAGGGGGAGCGTCTTTTCCACTCATAGATGTGGGTGAAGGGTCACTGCTTCAATCCATTGTCGATAGTGGCAGCCAAAAGAACCTCATTTTAGCATAGGTCGTGAAGCAGTTGGGCCTACCGACTACACCACACTCACAACCGTACAATATTGGGTGGCTTCATGAAGGATGAGATCTCAAAGCTCACCAGTAATGCCACCTTCCCTACAACGTCAAGCCCTTCACAAACGAGGTATTGTATGATGTTACATCTCTAGATGTTTGTGATGTATTATTAGGCCAACCATACATGTGGAGGTGACATGTTGTTTATGAGTCAAGGCCTCGCACTGTCATTATTTCTTTGGATAATTCATTATATAGGATACCAGAGGTAGCCCCACCTACCACCACCTCTTTGATCGCTGCTAAGAAAGGCAGCAAGCTCATCTCAAAAACTAGGAAATTTATTTTCTGTCTGGTTCACTCCCAAAGTAAGGGGAAGATCATTGCTACATCCATGACCCCCGCGAAGGGTTCCTCCACACAACAACAACAAAGGAATACAGTCATGACAGAACACAGGAACAACTTCTCCTCACCCACAGGGGTACCACATAAGCTTGAGGTGGGCAACAAAGTCTGGTTTCATCTGCAGAAAGAACACCTTACAAGAGCCCATCAGAAGCTCCGACCACATTGACATGGTCCTTACACCATTACCAAGGTTGTGGGAAACACTGCTTTGGAGCACAACATTCCTCCATTCCTTCACTGACACTGAATGTTCAATGTGGATAGTTATCGATCATGCATCCCACCATTACTGGAGACATCAGATATTGCAGAACAACTCACCACGGATGAAGATTAGCAGCAGCTTCCTCATCTCATGGAGGAACTCAATGCAATGGGGACCATTGCTTCCTAAGGAGGGAGGAATGATCTAGGTGGATGTTAGTGGCCACCCACCCATCCCACTTGGACCCCCACAACTATCTCTTTTAGTTTTTCAGTTTCCTAAATTATATCACAATTTACTATTTTTAGCAGTTTTTTCGGGTCCTGAACTTCTAGAGCTGTTTTGAGGCCCTAAAAGATGTATTTTGGGAAATCTGGGGGCAACATGGGTCCATGGATCAATGTTTCCCTTCCCAAAGTGGTAGTGCTTGGTTAGATCTTTCTAACAAGCTATTGTACATGTCGAACAAAGATCGTATGCCAAAGTTATGACCCTAAGAAATTAATGTGCCAATTTACCCTAACGGGGCCCACAATTTGGCGTTTCATCTTCTAGGGTTAGGTTTTGGGAAGTTAAGGGTTTTCCATTATTTCTAAACAATAAATAGGCCTTCGAGCCTCATTGTAACACAGTTCAGAGGCATGTAGCTACCACATCTCTTGTCAGAGATAAGCTACCATCGCCCTATCTGGTTTATTTGCATTTCTAGTTGTAAGCATATTTCAGTATTTTCCATTAATGAAATGAAGTATTATTTCCACTGTATCTTTGTGTATATGGTTATCTCTGTATTTTGTTGCGTTAAAATATAAATCTAGATCATATCATATGCTTTGTCCTTGGGACCTAGGCACTGGAACGGGCGAGGAACTGACATGTCTCCAAGACTTCACCAGATACAGGCTTGCACTCAACAAATAATCTCTTGGGGTCTTCAATTCTCTGTGTGGGGTAAACAATCTATATTTTTCAATTCCTCTACATGTCTTATATTTAGAGGGTTTTCTCTCTAGTGGTTTGTGGTTGCACAATTGTTTGCTCTTCGTGACACTACTTGGTGTTTATTGGTGTGAGGGTGTCTCTCGACTAATTGGAGGGTGGTTTGTGTGTTATTAATTGATTAGTTTTCATTGTGTTGTCTGTGTTTGTGGGTGTTTTGGACCTATATGAAGATAAACTATTATCACTTGAAAAAAAATAGATGTGAAGAACTTGTGCATGTTCCAAAGAGTATAGAATGAAGTTAAATGGTAAATCCATGAAAATATTTGTCTGAGATATGTAGATGGTGAGTTTGCTTACCATCTATGCGATCCAATTAAACATAAAAATGTAGAAGTAGGATGTTATATTTAATAAATTAGAGGTATATAAAGGGTTTATAGATGATATGGATGCCAAATAAGATCCTCTATGCAATAATATAAGAACCCCGCTGATGGTACAAAAGAATTGATTCATTTATGTGGGAGCATGTTTTTAAAAGACTAAAGGTTGACCATTCTGTCTACATTAGGAGTTATGACCAAGAATAGTATATTATAGTACTCTCATATGTGGATAACATGCTAATTGTTTGACACGATAAGAAAATGGTAAATAATTTGAAAAATTAATTTGCAATGAATGACTTGGATCCAACAAAATAAATATTGGGCATAAAGATCACATATGATAGAAAGAAAAAAATATTGTTTTTGTCACAATAAAAAATTATTGAGAAGGTGTTATGCAGGTTCAACATGAAGGATACCAAATAATTTTTCACACTCCTAGGATCCCACTTCAAAATCATTGTTGACTTGTACCTTGTGATGAGAATAAAAAGGATGAAACTAATAAAATCCCTTATGATCTCATCTTTGAAAGCTTGATTTATTCATTGGCATGTACCTAACCAAATATTGCACATATAATGAGAGTAGTTGACAGATTCCTTACAGATCTAGACAAACAAAATTAGCAATCAATAAAGTGGATTTTAAGAATTCTCAATGGTACTAGTCATAATTGTTTATTTTTTCGTAATAAGAATGCAGATTGAAGGTTATATTTATGAAAATATGGCTACATACATGAGCACTATAAACTACACCACTAATTATGTATATACTTTTGCAAATACAACAATTTCTTGGGTGTCTAGAATATGAAAAGTACTTCATCTCTCTATAACAAAGGCAATACATAGACTCCATGGGAGCCTACAAAGAGATGTTTTATATGAAATAATTCTTAGGAGGGTTGAATGTTTTGGATGGCACCTCCTCAATGGAGGATTTCGGCCCCAAAAATAAATCCATGGAGGAGATTGGAGAACATGGATACCACTCATCTCTCTAAGTCTACTGATCCAAAAATTATGAACTATATATGTTTCTTATTCAATCTATCCAAATTATTGGTCTCCCTTATTCCATTACTACTATAAATGTTCTATTGTTTCCTATTTTTTCTTAGATGTTGTAGGATATACCACCTTTAACCAATTGATATTTTTTCTCTACAAAGTGGCATCCATTTTCCATCATTTTTGGATGTAAAAAATCATGTCACATGCACTCAGTCATGTAAATTCTCATTCTACAACATAAACATAATCAACATGGATGACAAACCTAATTTTTCCTCTCCTGGTGATCCTCATACTAGACTTCTCTTGAATCCAACCCATTGAAAATGGTTTTACAAGATCATGAGTTTCTAGACCAAGATTATATACTATGGACTTAAGAATAGTACTATATTGTTAACCCTTGTCCATGAAATAATGTTTCATTCAATCCTTCACTTGAACTTTGACTTGAAATACGTATTCATGTCTCCACCTCTCATTCATCGTGTTGACCAGGAAACTATATTTTCTTAGGGATAGTTATTTTGTTACTCACTCAAATCATTTGAACACAAGTAGAATGGAATTATTATGCATGAAGCTAATTGCTTAAAATTATTATACAATTGATTAACATGGTGTGGAGGAATCCTTGATAAGTGAAGTGAAGAGATTGGCATGTGAGTTCATCAAAACACCCAGGAAAGAGACAAGTTTATTTATGAAGACATGATAAAGGTAGTGAGATATGGTACAAATTTTAATCATTCAAGAGATTGATTTCTTTGTTGGAGATATTTCCTAAAGTACTATTGTCATCCCATCAACAAAATGTTTCCACTCTAGCCTTCAAACTCTAATTATTGATGAGCCTTCATGAAAATTGATCAACTCATCCTATGAATTAATTTGATACTATGTTCTGATTCATATGAGTATAATACACTTGCATTTGTGTAGTGTCAACATACAACAAAATTTTAAGGTGGTTTACTATTAGGATAATGAATGGAATAATGGAGAGCTAAGGATTCCCCCATAACAAATATATTGTAGAAAATTGTTTTAGTGACTATGGTGACAAACTTATGATTCTCAATCACTATTTTTCTTGTCCAGAACCCCAACTTACCTTAATCATACCACCATATATAGATTATGGCTACAATACCATTCTTGTTGCAATGCCTTAATTACTCTTATTTTTCATTTTGTTTACATGTGTTGCATGTGGAGTATAAATCTATTAATGAGATTAGCATGCATGTAAGAGTTAAAATTAATGTGGATATTATTAACTTATCAAAATACCTCTAATTGATTTGTCCATAGGATTGTTTGTCTATTTATTCTTCTATTCTCAAGAAATTCATGCAATTAAAATTCCTAAAGCAACAACCATATTGTTTAATATTATGTGTGATTTGTTTGTGTGATTTAGCTAATGTTGTAGTTTTTTCCCTCCTCATTCCATAGGAGTGGTATTAGAACCTGAGAATTCAACAATTTCAAAGCCAAAGGAGATAAATAAATTGATAGATCCACTCCCATCAACGACGTGGTTGATGTTTCCTAAAAGGAAATCAATTTTCTAGTGTGTGATGGGATAGGGGAGGAAGGCAGACTTGAACACACAAAGTATATCACAAGAATGACACACACAACATAATAGAATTGTGGTTCTCTAACTCAAATTCATTGATTTCCTCAAGGAGAAACAATTGAATAGACTAAAAATCTCATAGAGAATTCTCTAGGAAGATATTTAGAATGATAATTATGGCTATGCTAATTTTAGCTCTCACTTGTATGATTAACTTTTCTAAAATTTACAATCTACTAGAAACTACCAACTAACTAGGAGTAATTAACAAATTCCAACACTTTCCCTCTATTATAAACACTACTACCTACTAGTCTAAATCTTAGATAAGCTTAAAACACTTAGGATCAAGTAAAAGAAAATGTTTTAGGTTTACATCCTAATGTAGGTTGTTTTGCTTTTTTTTTTTTTCTCTTTTTCTTTTGCTCCATTTTTTTTTATATACTTCTTCTTGGCTTTTATATTTAGTCTAATATTTTTGTTGAATATTTCTTCATCTTCAATGTTATATTCATCTACTTATTTTTTGTATCTACTTATACCTCAATTGTTGCTAATTAAATTTTTCTATCAATTTTTGTAAGATAAAAAATAAAATCTTTGACTTCTCTCATCTCCTCTGCTACCATCACATATTCATCAACAACTCTAATGTTTTTTGTCATTTATTTTGTTACTTCATCTATTTTAGTTATGATAAATTTTACATATCCACTTTCATCTTTATCATACTTAGTACTTTCAAGCCAATCTTCAAAGAAAGCTAATTCATCCTCATAATCAAAGTCACTTTTCACTATGACGTTCTTCTCTATTGCCATTGTTGCTACAAAGGTGGTCCATTTTCATCATCATTTTTTATTTAATTTTTTCACCATGTTCAAATTTTGGATCTTGTACGTAATCATTTTTTTCTTTTGCAATTTTTTCAACATTTTTTTTTATAGTGTTCAAGACAATTGCACTATTCATGTCTTGTATATATTTTTATGCTTCAACACCCTCTTCCACATCTTCTCCTATTATAGCAATTTCTCATCAATTGTAACACTCTATGGCTCATATTTTCATTGATAAATATTGCTCCCCTTTCACTTTATGTCATTTCCAAAATATCCCTAGCTTCTTTCTTAACATGTTTTCCCCACTTAACCAAAAAAACATTCTACTATCATAATTACCCTACAATAAAGATTCACCTAACATATGAAAATGACTTAATAATTTTATCACATCAATCCCAATGCATGTACCCGAATGTTTTACCAAAATATAGAAATATTTGTGTTAATCAAAAACTGTACCAAGTTGAAACATCTGAGTGTTTGACATACACATAAGTGTTGTATCGGTTAAGGGCATGTGCTTCCTCCTAAGAGGTCACAGGTTCAAAACCAGAGGGGGGTAGAGTATGTATGCCTTCGTAGACTTAGCAGTCAAATCGCTGCGCGGAGGTGGGTCCCTTGTCCCACAAACAAGGGGTGTCTCATACACCAAATTTGGTGTCTGGCTTGGCTGTGACCTTTAAAAATAGATATTATTATTATTATTATTATAATTACTTGCAACTTGGTTTAATAGTGTTGGACACACTATCAATATTAATGGCTACAATTGACTAAACGATACAATTGATTGGTAGTTGTTCTCATTTTCTTTTCCCTTCTACCACAATAACTTAGAATATTTCCAAACCCTAGTTCGAGTAGCTTTGCATAGCTCCATTTTTTATCTTACTCGGGTCTTTATCCGATGACTCCGGGCTTTCCAAGACGGTTTAGGTAACTACCACCCCTTTCTAGCCCGAGTTGTGGTCATTCGCACTGTGCTTGGTGAGGAGGAAGATCTTTGCTACAAACCCTTATAGATTAGGTTTCCATCTTAATCATCAGGTAGTTTAGTGCAACTCTTTTATCTTAACTATCCAACCAATTTACACATTTTTGGTATAAAATTTTATTTCCGAGCTAAAGGTTTACAGAATTGTTCCTAGGGTTTCGCAAATGAGTTGAGATTATGAAAACAATGGGTTTCTCAGGTGCACTTGCTGCCCAATAATCCTTACAAAGGTGAGAAAGGTAAATTATATGGTTCTTTATTGCACTATGTGCATTATGGTTACCTTGAACTAACTATTGTTTTAGCCCTTTTGTGGCAGGTCAGCTCCCACGATGACGGATTTTCCCGAGACTCACTATGATATCATGTGCAAACTCTCATACTCATATTGTTTTATCCATTTTATTTTATTATTTTTGGTTTCACGTTATTTACATGTGGTGTATTTCTCGACAGGAGGTTAAACTGGTTGGTTTCCAAACCTCGTTCCGGTCTCTTGCTCTAATCTCGGAGCATTTGGAAGTAGGGTCAAATGAATGACTCCTACACATTTTATTTTTTGGGGTTTCACAAATTTTATGACATCTTCAAATCAGTTTCTTGAGTTGGTTCCAACAATTGTTTTCTTAGTTTTTTTTTCTTGTAAGGTTAAAGACAAATTATTTACTACAAGCCCAAAAATAGTCGTATGAGGTTGTAGTTATATTATGTATTTTTCCTGGCATCACCATGAGTTGTATGGAGTTGGTGTGTCTCGAGATTATGTTTATACAGATATAGAGTGTATTTATGGTATCGTCGCTACCTTTATTGGGAGTATCAAATTACTCTTCTTTTAAGACACCGTTCTTTAAACATAGGCATCAAGTTATGGATTGCTTTGATGCTACTTTCTTAAAATTTTTGTGAATATGGGTTTCTTAATTGGCTAGTTTTAAGTGGATATTTATTGGGAGTATCAAATTACTCTTCTTTTAAGACATTGTTCTTCAAACATAGACATCAATTTATGGATTGCTTTGATGCTACTTTCTTAAAATTTTTGTGAATATGAAAATGAATTTATATTATAGTTCAATATCAATTGGCTAGTTTTAAGTGGATATAATGAATGTATTACAGTTAGATTTAGTTTTCTTCCCATTTAATAATTTGTTTTTGTATTGGTACTGCCACTAGTCTATCTATTTTGTTTGCCTTTGCTAGACTTCAAATTTATTTACAAGATTCATATTTATGTATTTGTTTCCCCCCAAGTTATATGGGGTTTCTCACCTTTCTATTCATTTCCAGATACTATTGTAGGGTTTCCTTGGACCCAAACCAATCCCTAGGTTGTTGGACAATTCAGCTCAACCCAGGGACTAAATTGGTCTCCATACAACTTTTGATTACTATTAAGAAACAAATTTACTTGTTTTGTGTTACCAGAGAATATTGAAAAGTTAAACATTCACTCCTTGTCTTACTTTCTGGAATAAATTAAAGGAAATGAATACTGGGTTTTGAGTTACAACCTCTCCTCTAGGTAATATTCTCTACATAGTACAACAAATTCTCATTCTTAGTTACCCCATATTTAGACATGTAAGTTATTTTTTAATAGTCGTACTAATATGTTGACAAGACTCACTGTAACTTAAAAATAATTTTTATTTTTCAAGAAGTAATGTGAATGCATTTTTAAAAAGAAAATAATGGATTAATATCACTTCCAATTTTTTTTAGAAACATAATTAGTCCTTCATGCATTGTGTACTTTATAACAACCATTTCTACTAAATTCAAGTCTATCAAGGTAGATTTACTTATCTCTTGTCTTTATTTTCACTGACTGGAAATTTCACCAAAAGACACCACACCTCCCAATTATTGAGATTGGAAATTACATCCAATATCCCTCAGAGCCTTTTCACTTCCAGATCAGTAACTTAGACAATGTTTAACTGTTAAATTTCCTTAAGCATCAAGACCTCCTAGTCCATAATGGAACTCACAACCTTAACCAAGCTTAGGAATTCCAGTGGCTCCCAATCCAACTCAAGAACACCCTATAAGAAACGTCCTTCCATACCTCTTTCTTTCTTCTTTTAAGTGCCTCCACATTTCTCCTCCTACCTTTCTTAGCTCGTTTTTATTGTTGATATGTTTTATATCTAGGGAGGGAGAGAGAGAAAAGGTAATTGTTTATAATTGTCTGGTAGTTGAAAACTACATCCAGGGTATTTTCCCATGAAATTTCCAAAACCTATTTATTGTATATTAAAAAAATAACAATTGGTACTTAAAGGTATGTTTGGTTCTCCACCAGTTAATAATTACTCATCTTAGTGTTGTAAAAGTAAAAAGAAAAATTAAAGAGCATAGGGTGTTACAACTTCCCCCCTCTTAGGAGAAACACTTCCTCCCCGTGTTTATCATTGTCTCTAAAACAAGTTTGGATATGCCTCCTACAAAAAGTTTTCATCCTCCCAGGTGGCTTCCATTACACTTTAGCTTGGGTGATAGCTCGCCTCTGTAACATTATTTCTCTCTGATAGAGGATGAGTAGAGGTTCTACTGGAAATTCTTTGCCTTGCTCAACTTGTTTCACAAACATTGGAGATCATTAGTTTATAATGATTTTTAATTTAAAAATACAATTACACATACTCATAGAGTTGCAATCTTCATTATATCTTACCTACACATATTGCCAATTAATAATATGTCTATGGTCATAAACGTACTTTTTCATAATGAAACAGGAAATACATTATGAAATTGTATGTGATTCGGTAATGCAAGTTGATATGCCACATCTCTAATTCTTTCCAAAATGTGAAATGAAACATAGTAACAGGGATCTAGTTTTGTGCAACCACCCTATCTCAATGTACTCTTCTTAGGTTTGACCCTCACATAAAAATGGTCCCCAACCTAAAATTCCCTATAAGTTCTTCTCTTTTCCGGATAATCTGTTTCTTTTTCTTGGCCAGCTTTTAGATTATGTCATACTTTTCTTACTGTTTGATCCATTTCAGCTAACATATCAGGTCCTAGTATTACCTTATCCTTTGAATTGTTCCTATTGGTAGGTGCTCTGCATCTTCTCCCATATAGTACTCTAAAAGGTCTCATTTCTAATGAGCCATGATAACTATTTTTGTATGAAAATTCAACTACGTGGAGATATTATTTCCACTTGGTTGGCTATTTCATAACATACATTCTTAACATATCCTCAAATACCTGGTTTACCCATTCGATCTTCCAATCAATTTGTGGATGATAGGTGGTACTAAATTGAACTTCGGTGCCAATTCCTCAAAATTAGCCTTTCCAAAATGTAGAAGTAAATTTTACATCTCTATTAGAATTGACTACCTTAGGTATGCCCTGTAACCGAAATATTTCTTTCATAAAAATGTCAACGATTTGGATAGTCTTGTATGTAGATTGTACTAGAATGAAATGGGCAGTTTTGCTCATCTTATCCACCACTACAATTATTGAGTCATTTTTTCTTTTTAATCTAGATAATCGTGTAATGAAGTCTTATGTGATGACATCCCATTTCTATTTCGAAACAGGTAATGGATGAAGTAATCCTGTTGGGTTCTAGTATTCGGCCTTGACTTGCTGACACTCTAGACATTTATTGAAATATTCTGCAATATCTCTTCTCATTCCAAGTCATAAATAGTTTTTCTTTATGGAAAAAAATAATTTTTGATACCTAGGATGAGCAACGTAAGGAATTCTATGAAATTCATCCAAAATTATGTGTTTGAAAATCAGTTGGTTGGGAACATGCATTCTCCCTTTAAAGGTTAGTAGGTTTTATTTATTTATACTAGATTCAGTTTGTTTTCTAGATTTATTTTCTTGCTGAGTTTGCTGCCATAAAAAATCATATTCAGGATCTCTTAAGGAATCTTCTTTTATTTGATCAAAAAAATCAATTTCAATCTGATTGTAGGAGAGTGCATACAGACAATGAAATCTCCTACTTAGTGCATCTACAACCCAATTCTCTTTTCCTTTAAGATGCTTAATCTCGAACTCAGATTCACACAAAAAGGCAATCCACCTGGATTGACATGCATTAATATCAGGCGGATTATAAAAACTTGTTATATTGCTATGGTCGGTCATTAAAATAAACTTCTTACCCAACATGTATTGCCCCCAGGCCTTCAAAGCATGTATTTGAATAGTTAACTCCAAATCATAAGCTGAGTATATTTGTTCATATTCCTTTAACCTGCATGAATTGAAGGCTATTATTCTACCCTCTTATATTATAACCCCTCCTACAACCTCTTGGCATGCATATGTGTAGACTACAAACTCCTTTTCTCGGTCTGCAACTTTTAACACTGAGGTCATGGTCAATAAATGCTTTAATTGTTCAAAAATTGTGCGTGCATTTTGTGGTCCACTTGAAATCATTTCCCTTTTTTTGTAGGGATGTTATAGGATAAGAAATTTTAGAAAATATCCCTATGAAGTGACAATAGTAGATGATCAAGTTCATGAAGGATTGAATGCTTACAATAGTTTTAGGGATAGGTCATTCCATAATGGTCCTAATCTTCTCGATATTCGTAGTTATTCCTTCAAAATAAATTATATGTCTTAAGTATTGGATCTAATCCTTGTAAAATTCACATTTACTAAATTTTACATATATCTTTTTGTCTCGTAAAGTTTGCAATACCAAATGTAGATGCTCCTTATGGTCCTCTAAGTTCCTTGAGTAAATTAGAATATCATCAATAAATATGATAACAAATTCATCTAAGTAGAGATGAAAAGTACCTTTCATTAAACTCATAATTGTTGTTGGGGAATTAGTAAGCCCAAATGGAAAGACCACAAACTCAGAATGACCATATCAAGTCCTAAATGTTGTCTTATAAATATCTTCATCTTTTATTCATATATGGTGATATCGTGATTGTAAGTATATTTTAGAAAACATGATGGTTCCCTTAACCTGATCAAACATTTTGTAAATTATTGGCAACAAAAATGTATTCTCGATAGTTAGTTTATTCAGTTACCTGTAGTTGATACATAATTGCATTGTCTCATCATTTTTCCTAACAAACAGTACAGGGGATCCCCAAGGTGACACACTTGAGCAGATATATCCTTTGTCAAGTAACTCCTACAGTTGCATCTTGAGATTTATTAGCTTGAGAATACTCATACAGTAGGGGTATTTTGACACTAGGGTTGAACCTACGACTAGTTCTATAGTGAAGTCAATGGCTTGTTTATGGGGAAACCCTCAAATTTCCTCTGTGAATATATCATAAAAGTCTTAGACAATTGGTATATTTTCTATTGTGACGGTTTTATCTTTGGTATTGGAGTACCCAACTTGCACAACATAAATTTGGCAGCATTTTCTAATGCATTTTCCTAGTTGGGTAACTGTAATGGGTCGCAACTTGATTCTCCTCCTAATTCGTTGAAGTTCACATCTTATACCTTCTTTGTTGAGGAAGCTAATTCTCCTTTCCTTGCAGCTAACCAAGGACCAACGTCCTTCTAACTAGTCCATTCATATTAAGACATCATAAGATCCTAAGGGAAACATATTTAAGTTTACTTTTATTTTTTGTCGCGATACTTCAATAGGACAGTTTTCCACCCTAGCACTTACTTTTATTTTAGCACCAGTAGCCAATTGTACTAAGCAAGAGTCTTTAAATATACTAGTTTGTAGTTGATACATTTCAACTATTTTTGGCTTGATGTAGCTTAAACTAGCCCCTGTATATATTAAAATAGAAATAGCATGGTCAGTTATCTTACCTTCTAGTTCTATCATCATAGGTTGATATTCTACCAAATGGTCTTCTAAGTTGACATTAATCCTTGGTATACTTCTCACCACCTTTCCCATTATAGAAGTCTCTTAAACATTAGAGGATTTCTTTATTCTGGCATAGTGGGGGCAATTTTTGTAATAATGGGCTTCCCCACAACCCCAGCACTGTAAAGGAGGTTTCAGGGATTGAATAGGTTATGGGATGCTCGATAACTTTGCTTTCTTAACCTCATTCTTTAATCTAGTTTATTGTTCATTCCTCCTGTGATATCTATTTTCTTGTCCTTTATGTCCATTTTTAATGCTGACAACTTTCACACCCTTGGTATTCTGGAAATTTCTTTCTCCTTTCTTACTGAGCTTCTCTCCTTTTTATTCATTTACTTGTAGTGAATGTCAACCTTCCAAATTGCCTAATACATCATCTATCGGTTATGAAACTCCAACCTCTCTTTCATAAGTTCTAGTAAACTACTAATGAAAAACTACACTTTGGCTTTCTCTTCACAAATGTAAGGAATGTATCTTAGATAGGAAGTAAACTTGATTACAAATTCATCCATAGAGAGTTTCCCCAACCTCACATCATGAAACGCCTTCACTTTTTCATCATAGAATTGTTATGTGAGATATTTATCCTTAAAATATTTTTGGAAGTTACCCCATGTTATCCCCTACTCCTCAATTCCCAAAATAGTCTTAACTTCTTCCCACTGTAAGGTGGCCTTTCCTTGGAACTAGTAAATCACTAATCTAGCTTTTAAATTATTTTCGTACTCATAAAATTGAAAGTATTTATTCATGTTGATTAACCAAGACTCAACAACTCCTTCCTCTTCTCCATCAAACATCGTGGGCTTAATTTTTTAAACTCTCCTTGTAACTCAATATTTTGTCTTTTGGACTCCCTCTAACTGGTACCATTATCATATTCCTCTGCATTATTGTTTCTCTCCCCCTATAAATATGAATTATTTTCCCTTTGTTAGTGTGTTTCGTCCCTTATTCCCATTATGAGGGATAGGATTCTGATTTCTCTTATTTTTTCTATGAGAGAAACTCTTTAGGATTATTTCTTGTTCTTGTCTCAATGGTAATTCCCTACTTCATCCTATAATGCAAATTTTATTAGTGTTTAAACTACCTGAAAATATTGACTTATAATTATCAACAAATATTGGTACATACCTACATTTGTGAAATTGTAAATTTATTTACTGATATTTACTAATTTTATTATTGTTATTATTCAATTCCCCACTTGTCGTCTCAAATTTAATTTTGGATAGGATATGTCTCCTTCCATTTATTCCAAATTAAATATCCATACCTTATCCCCAAAATGTCTTCTCAAAATCTAGTTGGGAGAAGATATGGTCTTCTCCAATTAATTTCCAAATTAAATATTTGTATCTTATCTCCAAAATGTATTCTCAAAATCTACTTTGGAGAATATATGGTCTTCTCCAATAAATTTCCAAATTAAATATCCATATCTTATCCCCAAAATGTCTTTTCAAATCTACTTGAGAGAAGTTATGGTAAGAAAAGTCAAGGATACTAAATGAAAGGATGAGGGGTAGTTATGACATTAATGATAGGTGGTTGAGGTGGATGGGAGGAAGAGGCATAAAAGGGGAAGGATGATGAGAAGAGAGGGGGGATGCTTGGTCTTGGTTGTGGAGGATTTTGTTTTGGAGGAGTGATTGGAAGAAAGAGGAGGGAGATCAAACTTGGATCTGGAGAATGTTGGTTAAACTTGGACGCACTACATCTGGTTAGACTTGGGCTCGAAGGGTTAGGGAACTTGTGGAGGTTCCCTGATATAGGAAATACTTCCTAGTTGGTTGGGTGGCAAATCCAGTTGGGTAGTCGAGAGGAGCATCCCAACAGAGTCAGGAGCTTAGGAGCATCTCAAATAAGCTATTGGAATATGTATTCCTTTGTTTATTGATTACTTATGTAAATGGTTTCAATGAAATTCTTACTTATTTATTTTGTGGTAAATAAATTTTAATGGTATATTATCATTAAATAAATTTTTAGATATTAATAAGTTATTTTCCATCTCATTGTGTTTAAAATTAGAGAAATTTAGTTTTTAGAAAGAGGGCCCTAGGGGAGATCGTCACATCAATCTCTCATTGTGAACCCTTAAATTAGCCATTTCAACTCGTAATTTTTGAATTGTTTCTAATAACATTGTATTGGCATTACGGAGCTCTTCTTCCAACCACACCCACATTTCTAGGTTGGCTTTTGCCATAGGTACCTCACAAATTCCCACAGCTAGTCACCTTGATGGTTTAATGTCAACTCCTCTCATCATGTTCACCCTTTTTGCAACATTTACACATTTTGTTATTCTAGAATTTTCCAAAATAGACCATAGTGTTGAAACGTGGCTCTAATATGACTTGTACCATGTTTTCCCCACATAACAAAAAAAATCTACTAACCTAATGACCAGGCAGTAAGTTTTCACCTAACATATGAGAATGACTTAATAATTTTATCGCATCAATCCTAATGAATGTACCTGAATGTTTTAGCAATATATATAATATTTTTATTAATAAAAAATTGGTACTAAGTTGAAACATCTGAGTGTTCGACATATACATAAATTTTGTCTTGGTCACACCTGCATTAATTTATACATGTTTAGAATTACTTGCAACTTGGCTTAATAGTGTCAGCCACAATCTTGGCATTAAAGGATGTAATTTAATAAATGATACAATTGATTGCCTACTATTCTTGTTTTCTCCACACTTCTACTACAGTACCTCAAATTCTTTCCAAACCCTAGGTTGGATTTCCTACGCATAGTTCCACAATTGGTTCTCTTGGGTTCTTGATCCGTTGGCCCCTAGCTTTCCAGGATAGTTTAGGTAACTACCACCCCTTTCTAAGATGATTTTCCATCATTCAACCTCTTCTTGGTGAGGAGGAAGAGCTCTACTACAAACCCTTACGACTCAAGTTTTCATCTTAATCAGTAGGTACTCTATTGCAACTCTTTTATCTTAAATAGTCGATCAATTTACACGGTTTTTGTATAACATTTTCTTTTCAACCTAAAGGTTTGTAGAACTGTTCCAACAGTTTTGTAGATGAGTCAAGCTTATGGGAACAAAGGGTTTTTAAAATACACAGGCTTCCCGGTCATCCTTCCAAATATAAGAAAGGTAGATTATATGGTTCTTTATGACATTGTGTGTATTATGATTAACTTGAATTAACTGTTGTTCTAGTCATTTAGTGGCAATTTGGCTCTCATAATGCCATATTTTCCCCATGTTTTTCGTGATATCATGTTAAAACTCTTAGACTCCTATTGTTTTATCCCTTTTCTTTTATTATTTTCATTTTCAGGTTATTCACATGTGGTGTATTTCTAGATAGGAGGTTAAACAGGTTGGTTTCCTAGTTGAAGTCTTGTTTCTTCCTCAAATCATAGAAAATTTGGAAGTAGGGTTGACCGATTGACTCTTGCACATTTTCCTTTTTCCAGGTTTCACAAATTTTATGCCATATTCACATCAGTTTCCTGAGTTGGTTCTAGCAATTGTTTTCTTAGCTTTTTTTTTTTTTTAAGGTTAAAGACAAATTATTTACTATGACCCTAGATACAGTCAATATGAACTTGTATTCATATTATGTATTTTTCTGACACCACCATGAGATGTATGGAGTTTTTATGTCTTGTGTTTACCTTTGTATGGATATATAGTTTATTTATGGTATAATCACCAGCTTGGCTGGGTGTATCAAATCATTGTTATTTTAACACTACTTTTTAAAAAGTAGATGTTAATTTATCGATTGTTTTGCTGCTACTTTCTTAAAATTTTTGTGAATATGGGTTTCCTGATGAAATTTATTTATGTTTTGGTTTGGTATCAATTAACCAATTCTAGGTAGATATTTTGAATGTATTACAGTTAGATGCAGTTTTCTTCTCATTTATCGATTGGTTTCTATATTACTACTTGACTTGTATGTCCGCTATTCTTTTTCCTTTTCTAGATTTTTAATTTATTTACAAGATTTGTATTTATGTATTTGTTTCCCCCCAGTTACACGTGGTTTTTCACCTTGTTATTCAAATCCAGATACTATTTCAAGGTTTCCTTGGTCCCATACTGGTCCATAAGTTATTGGACTGTCTGGGTCGACTAAGGGACTAAACTGGTCTCCATACAAACTTCAACTCCTATTAAGAAATATCAATTTCCCTATTTTATGTTACTAGAGAATATTGAAAAGTTAAACATTCACCTCCATATTATTTTATACTAAGATAAATTAAAGGAAACAAATACTCTGTTTTGAGTTACAACCTCTCCTTTAGGTAATATTCTCTACAAAAACCAAATAGCCGTACTAATCTGACGACAAGTCTCACTCTTAAAGCTTTTTTTTTCCAATAGGGAATGTGAATACATTCTTAAAAATAAAATAACCGATTAACATTGCATCCAACTCAAGAGCACCCTGAAAGGAGTGTCTTGCCATACCTCTTTCTTCCTTCTCTCAGATGCCTGCAGCTTTCTCCCCCTGGCTTTGTGGCTCCTTTTTCCCACTGAGATGTTTTATCTCTAGGGATAGAGAGAGACAGAAGGTAATTGTCTATAAGTGTCTCGTAGTTGAAAATTGCATCAACGGTCTTTTCCCATGAAATATCTAAATTTTGTTTATTATAAATTAAAATAACTCATCATAGTGTTGTAAAAAGTAAAATATTGGGAAGAATTCTGTCATCCGAACTTTGTTGAATAAAAAAAAATGTTATTGTATCAGTCTTCCTCTCCACAATTATTTTTTCATACCCTTATAGGCTACTTGACTTGGGGGTTCTTCAAACTAGTTCAATACAATATTCAACTCTTTTACACCTTGTCTAATTCTCATATTAGAGACGCAGACATCATAATATTTAATAAGAAAAGTAAAAAGTGGTGGAATATAGAAATTATTGAAAATCCATATTAATAACTCTTAAATAATATGCTTAATATTTTAGGTTTATATTTTAATTTTTAAATAACTAATTTCATCTTCCAAAATATTATGATATATATATATAATATATATATAGATATAGATTATACTTATCTCTCATATACACTATTTTTTTTTTTTTTATCCTTAATCATCATTTATTTTAATCTTTTTAAACCAAGACTTTCATGAATAGCTCAAAATAAATGTCTCCATAAGGGAAATGCATATTTTCATTACCTATAAAGAACAATGTGGATATCTATTGTTTTTAATAAATTGTACATCAATAAAACTAAATAACATAAATAATTAGTGAATTCAATCATCTGAAATAAAATTTTAAAGATCCTTAAAGCCGGGCTGAAGCTATTGAATATCTTAACCTATTCTTGAAGTTCACAGAACATTGAAATATTCATGTTCAAGGACATAAAATATTGTCGCCCAACCAATTCCTCTCAACTACACTTCATGAATTGTGGGCTTCTTGACATGGAGGCTCATGCAAAACAAATAACAATGACAAGTTCTCATGACTAAGGATGGTTGCTTCTTCAAATCCTTTCACTCTACTGGTAATCCTTGCTTTGACAACTTCGTTTTTTTATTTTTATACCAATGCAAAGTACAGGAAAACGACAGAGGAGAGGAGGAAATCATACTACAAAAGTTAAACACTCCAATCATTACCGCATAATAATGCACAATAGCTTATGATAGAAATGCAAGTTTATTAAATTAGTTGAGGATACAAATGTAAATACACATAAAAATTCACTGAGAAATACCTTTAAAATGCTAATTATCACTATGCAAATTTAACACTTTCTAAATTTAGATTCTCCTAGGAATAAGTTGGAGTAAACAACACAATTTAGATTCTACTAGGAATAAGTTGGAGTAATCAACCCATTTCAATAATTTGCACATTTGCAATAACTTCCATTAAATGAGCTATGAGTGGTCGATGATCTGTAGAGCCACCTAGCTATAGTTAGGATAATTGTGAGAGTGGATAAAGAGCCATGAGATCTAGCCGTCTATTTCCCAAATCTAGTCACCTATTTTGTTATTGGGTGAAGTAGAACATCAATTCATTGTTATTAGCATTTTCCATTAAGCGTTTCCATCTTCAAATAATAGCCACCATCCCTTTCCTTGGAATTGGCCAAGCCCCCACCCCTAGCTACAAAACTCAAATCTAGTCGAGTGGAATTTTCTGAGTTTTCAATTTGTTTAATACGACTATAATGGTGGAGACCATTGTAAATAACGATTTGAATTAACTTGGCTCATATTCTCTTTTCTTTTTATTTGTCAAGTGGTTTTCTTTTTATTTATCAAGTGGTTTTCAAGAGATGGGTGATTAAAGATCTCTACTCTAAATCATTTAGTAAAGGTGATTTAAAGTCAGATTCTGCCAATTGAGCTAAACCTTATTAAATATAGAAATTTTACTGTAACATACCCCAATAACCTCACATGAAAATGTAGGGAGTTAGAATTTTTTCACACAAATTACCTACAGGTAATTATTCAAATCACTATTCCAAATTCGTAATTAGCCATTAGATAGGATGTTCATTAGTACATAAAGTAACTTTATTAGAGGAATAGTAAGTTGCGTAACCATTAACAACCACTCTTGTAGTATATTAATATAAACTGTATGTTGTAACCTTGCATCCATTTCATGGTTTCTTTGACCACTTTAATTGATCACATAATTGACATTATCAACATCACATTATGCAAGGAATCAACATCACCAAACTAACAAAACAAGAAATCACATTATTGAACATTGATATACCTTGGAAACCCCGTAGAGTGAAAACCAACAAACGTTTAATTTTATTATTAAATGCTCATGAGGATTTTCACCCCTTACTCAATGGCTTATAAGGGAGTCCATCCCTTATCCATTGTTATAAAATAATACAATGAAATATTATTAAAATATCACATACTGAGATAAAAGCTATTACTGTTGGAAATAATACTGAGAAGGGGATTGAATCAGTATTAGCAACTTAAAAATATTTCATTTCCATAAAAAGATTTATATATGCTAATTCTGCTAATGCAACTTGCATTTTAGAGCAACCAACGCATACCTTGTAAACTTATTATTTAGTTAGTTGATCTTTAATCTGTGTATCAGAACCATATAAGTAGTAATAGGTATAGTAAAAAAACAGAGCAGAAAATCACACACAAGAACAAAATATATAAGGTGGAAACCCAATGTGGGTGAAAAGCACCTGCTGCAATTTGTCTCTATCTTCTTTAAATAAGAAACTTATTTTTACAGTATTTCTATACTAGTGCAGTCTTATACCATTACGTAGGCTTCTACCTGCAGAAGGATACAACCTTCTCTCATTATCCAGCTTCTCCTGGAAGGAAGCTACAACCCCCTTAGCTCTTGTACTAGATGATGTACTAGTACGTAGCTGCTGACCTACAAAAGGCTACAACTTTCTCTTTTCTTTGAGGGACCATGTTTCATAAATTTTCAGACTGGATCCATCAATAACTTCAATGAACCATCAAATATATTTGCATCAACCAATCTCCTTTGCACTAACCAAAACTGAATCAACCAATCACTTTTCTATACACTGTAACCAGAACACAGTAATAGTAACCATAACACAAACTAGAACCCAGAACATTGTAACAACAAATAGAAGTAGCTAAAACATATTCTATGAGGTCTATGCTACTTCAATGTGTATAACCTGTGTGGATACTCACTTTCCTCAAGACAAACCTACGTATACGCTGTTTTGAAATGTCGAACCAACATGTATACGTGTCCTTGTTGTAATGAACCTGCATATAGATTTGTAAAACATGATTTAACCTTTACAACTATTCCAACATCAGGTATACCTAGATAATCAGATTTACAGATTGCAACATGTGCCAATTATTCAGATAAAAGATCAAAACCACATAAATATACTTCTCCTCAAGCTTTAAGACCTTGACCCTTTGGGCCATGGTATTGAGTAAGGCTTAAGACTATAAAAGGAGGAGAAGATCATTAGGCAAATGCACTCAAGTATTGAATATCTAATGAAGAGTAAGATCTATAATATTGGTCATTGGGTTATGGTGTACCGCTAGATTTGTATCAAGGAAGAACATGAGTGCTTGAAGAAGGATAAGTTCTATTGATGGGTCAAGATCTAAAGCTTGAGGAGAAGTATCTTGATGTGGTTTTGATCTTTTATTTGAATAGTTGGTGCATGTCGCATTCTGTAAATCTGATGATCTAGGTATAACTGATGTCTGAATAGTTGTAAAGGTTAAATCATATTTTACAAATCTATACACAGGTTCATTACAACAAGGATGCATATAAACGCTGGTTTGGCATTTCAAAATAGCATATACGTAGGTTTGTCTTGAGGAAAGTGTGTATGCACGTAGGTTCTACACATTGAAGTAGCGTACACCTCATAAAATATGTTTTAGCTACTTCTATTTGTTGTTGTAGTGTTCTAGGTTCTGGTTACTGTTACTGTGTTCTAGTTACAACATTCAAAAAAGTGATTGGTTGATTTAGTTTTGGTTGGTGAACCCTCATGTATACGTGGCTTGGTTGAGTGGAACCTGCATATATCTCTTTTTTCCTCGTTCTGAGAGCTTGAACTGTGATCTGTCATTTGATTGAGTTTCCATCAAGGACAACACCTGTGTCATAGTGCCAAACCTGTGTCATAATGCCAATAATTACAATTATCATGAAACCATTTATCCACATATCACCACTCTCTACATCCTTGTGGCATGATTGTTCCATCAGTAGACCATCTTGCAAATCGTACTCATCAACATGGACTATTAGTTATTATCTGCCATAATGTTAATCATAATTTGTCTTTTGCACAAATCACCATCCTTTCCTGTCATTGTTGTCATCAACAATCTTTGGTCTCCTCTCACTCAATGGCTTATAAGGGATTCCATCCATTATCCATTTTTATAAAATATTACAATGAAATAATATTAAAATACCACATACCTAGCTAAAATGTATTACAATTGTTATGAAACCATGTACCCACATATCACCACTCTCTACATCCTTCAGGCATGATTGTTCCATCAATAGACCATCTTGCAACTCGTATTCATTAGCATGGACCAATAGTTCTTATCTACCATAATGTTAATCATAATTTATCTTTTGCACAAATCACCATCCTTTCCTGTCACTATTGTTGTGAACAATATTTGGTAACATGATTAGATAGAGTATTAATCAATCAATAATCATTCTTTAAAAAGTATATTTTAACATCTATTCTCAAAATAATTACCCCATTACGATGATCATTCTCACACCAGCACACGTTCATATCCAAAGGAAACCATTATAACTATCCATTTCACTTAAATGATACTAGAAACTTATCTTTGTTTTTCATGCATGTAATTAGATAAAAACTTGTTCGAAGAGAGCTAGCCCCTTAGCTTCTTCTTTATGCGTGTAACTAAGTAATATTTCGAATACTGTAGATGTTCCCTTCTATTATCATGCATGCAAATGTAAGTCCCTTTTCCAAAAGCATCTTTTCCAAGATAGAGCTATTTACAAAATCTATTGTATGCACAAAGACATGCATTGTTCCAAACTAGAACTAATGTGTTAGTGTGTTAGTCATTGTTTCTTGCATTCAGATATATGTATTTTACAAAGAAAAGCTAGTACATTTATTCCCAGTAACTACTTGTTTTACTTTACATAATACTTATTCTTTTTTACATACAAATCCATGTTTCTCTTTAAAAGACCTAACACAATAGTTCGACAATCCATGTAATCAAGTACTGTTTTTATGCTTCTCCACATGTGTTCTTTCCACATAGTTATTTTCAAGAACCCAACATAGTTTCTCTATCATTTATGTACAATGTTATTATGCATTTATTTCCAAGAAAGTATCATAACAAGTTCTCATGAATTTGTTTTCAAATAAGTATCATAATCAACCTTACTTTTGGGCATAAGAACTAAGATAATAATAATGGTAACATTTCATGCATTAAACCATGCAATTAAATCAAACTATCCAATATGCAAATTCATCATGGAGGTGTTTCAGCAACGCCAAAATATAATTTCGTCATGGAGGTGTTTCAGCAACGGCAAAATATAATTTCTTCACGGAGGTGTTTCAGCAACGCCAAAAGTGGTGTTTCAGCAATAGAGAAATTGATGTTTCAACAACTTTTCTCCAACTTTTTCAATAGTGTTCAACAGCTGTTAAAGCATGCATACATGGGTTTTACATGCCCGATAACATAACCTGCTCATACAATATAAACTCTACCTTTTTCACTCCATCAGTTTATTTTCATATGAGTCTAAGTCTTTCGCCTCCGATAACTCTATTTGTGTTAAATGCATATACAGGTCTTTGCCGCCATATGCATGTTATGCACCACTTGGCTCCTCTTGGCTCTTCTTGTGTGCTCCTTTTGGCTCCTCTAGCTCTGTTTTCTTCCTCTATGGCTCTGACGGTGGTGCTTTATGCTCTTGTTAGCTCCTCTCATCTCCATCTACTCCTCTAGTGACTCTGTCTGCTCTGATGGCTCTTTGCTTCCTCTGTTTGGTGTTAAATGCATGCATTGCTCCTCCGATGGCTCCTGATGACTCTGGTATACCTCCTTGCTATATGGTTCCTCCTGCAGCTCCTCTTAGTCCAATGTGGCTCCTCTTCATGAATGCCTCTCTTGCTCTGTCTCTTCATGAATTTGCTATGCTTCCCCTTGGCTTCATGTCATCCTTTAGTATCTAGAATATTGCCATATTGACATCAATTACAATCTTTGTCCAACAATATCCCCCTTTGTTATTGATGGAAATATTCTTCTACTCTCTCCCCCTTTGACATCAATGGCAAAGGAATGCATACGGACTCCCCCTGTCCTGCTAGATCTTTATGAACGAACTTGAGTGATGATAAAGAAATAGCCCCCATCTTTTGACGTATATGTTCGAATGCTTCTCGAGGAAGAGGTTTTGTGAAAATATAAGCTATTTGTAGCTTTGTACTGATATATTCCAGGACGATGTTTTGTTCAACTACTTTCTCACGGAGGAAATAATTCTTGATTAGTATATGTTTGGTTCTTGAGTGCATCACTGGATTTTTGTTGAGACTGATAACACTTGTGTTGTCACAACAGACGATAATTGGTTGATCTGTACATATGTTGAGATCTTTTAGAGCTTCCTTCATCCATAGTATCTGAGAACAACAGTCTGCTGCAGGAACATACTTGGCTTCGGCTGTGGATAATAATATGGATGACTGTTTTTTGCTGACCCAGGATACCAAACAATATCCTAGGAAGAATGCATTTCCACTAGTACTTTTCCGATCATCTATACTTCTGGCCTAATCATCGTCGGTGTATGAAATTACTGTCAGTGTTGAGTTCTTTGGGTACCAAAGACCGAAATCAGAAGTTCCCTTCAGATATTTGAGAATTCTTTTTATAGCTAATAAATGGGATTGTTTGGGAGCATATTGAAATGTTCCCACCATTCCTATTGCTTGCATTATGTCTGGTCGTGTAGCTATTGAGTATAGAAGGGCTCCAATCATTGACCTGTAATGAGTTGCATCTACTAGAGGGAAGTCATCATCTTTTCTCAGTTTGAAGTTTGTGGTCATAGGTGTGCTCATGGGTGCACAATCCTCCATTCCATATTTTTTGAGCATGTATTTTAGATATTTGGTTTGAGATATACGCAAACCTACTTTGGTTTGAGATTTTTGAAGTCCAAGGAAGTGGGACAACTTTCCTATCATTAACATCTCAAACTCTTTTGACATGTTTTGAGAAAACTCATGGCTCATTTCATCACTATTACTAGCAAAAATCAAATCATCAACATAAACAAGAGCAGCTAGTAACTTGCCTTGATTTGTCTTTATGTATAGATTACTTCCAGCCACTCCCTTTTTGAAGCCTTTTTGTTGTATGTAGTGATCCAATCTTGCATACCAAGCTCTAGGAGCTTGTTTCAATCCATATAAAGCCTTTTTCAACTTACAGACTAGGTCCTTTCCTACTGTTAGATCAAAACCTTCTGGCTACTCCATGTAGACTTCCTCTTTCAGTTCCCCATTTAGAAATGATGATTTCACATCCATTTGATATATTTTGAATCCTTTTAAGCAAGAAAATGCTAAGAACATCCTGATATCTTCCATACGGGCCACTGGTGCAAATGTCTCTTCAAATTCAATTCCTTTAATTTGTGAATAGACTTTACAGACAAGTCTTGCCTTGTTCTTGATAACCTGTCCTTCCTCGTTCATTTTATGTTTTTGTCCTTTGGACGAGATACTAGCTCCCATGTCATGTTATTTTGAATTTGGGACATTTCTTCTTCCATGGATTTTACCCAATGAGGATCCTTACTTGCTTCTGCAAATGTTTCTGGTTCTATCATAGATATGAGGGAAATGCCTTTTGTGATTGTTATCATTCTTTGGGTCTGCACACCTTCATCTTTATCTCCAATGATCTGCTCTCTTTTTTTTCTCACAGATAGAAGGATTGATATTTTATCATCAATTTGCACATTATTCCCTCTTCATGTCTCAGAACTGCTTTATCATGGCTTCAACAATGCTTAAGAATGATATACTTTAATGCTTTCATTTAGATTTCAAAATGGCCATACATCAAGTGTCCAAGTCCAGGCTTTCACGCTTCAATCCATATTGTTGTCTCCAGAGGTAACATTGAGAGGCCTTCATAGTCCAAATCAAGAGAAAATGCCCCTGAGATTGTCTTTCTTGCTATCTTTCTCCAAATCTAAGTTCCTTTGTGTCTCTGTGCTTCCTCTTAAGTTACTACCATCTAGTATTCAATTATCATTGCATTTGGATAAAAAATGTAAGGGGTTGTGCCTTACTATTGCTATATTTCTTAAGTGACCTGTATCAGCTTAAGTTATGCTTGACTGCAAAACATTCTCCTTCCTATGAGCCATCATTTCCTTGTGTTCTTGTACATACCTCTGCAGATTCATATATCTAATATGTGACTGTCTTTTAAACAAAATTGTTGATATGCATCGTTTGCAATGCTTCAATTTGTTATATGCTGCCAACTTCTCTTACTTCAGACTCCATTCCATATGTATCTGTTTGTTTAAAGACTGCCTCTATCAATGTCCAGAATTTATCTGTTCTCACATTTAATTCCCGATTTAATACATAAACTTCTATGATAACAACACCATGGTTGTTTGCCATATTTCTTTAACAACAGTCCAAAGAATGGTTGCAGGATCATACTCTTCAATGGAGTACCCCTGAGAAATGATCTTTATCAAGGAATGACTGTTACAATAGTTCAACAAGGATTTCATAAGGACCCTTTCACTAATAGCTTCAGCGATAATGATCAATAATTACAGGCTCCCCTTAACTGTATGCATCGTCTCCTTTTGGCAGAGTCTTCTTATAAAATTCTTATATTCTCAAAATTTATGCCAATGACATATGCTATTGGCTAGAGAGCTCAAGGGACTTTCGGATTGTATTTCCTTCCTTCTCCATACTTGTGTAACTTTCTTCTTTTGCATGGTTCTAGCTTCTGTAAGAGCCCATGTTAAGTTACAATCACATGCCATATGACCAATGTTATGACACTTGAAGAATTCTACATTGTTCATGAATAAGAATTCATGATTTATTCCTTCAAAATTGTTTCTTGGAGGTTGTCGGAGACTACAACATCTATCTCTATGATATGCTTTACAGTCTTTTGCCATGTAACCTAAGTTTGTACAAGAATAACAATAACCATAAAATGAACTTCGGTACTTGGGAGATGGAGATTTCCTTGATGTACTTCTGAAGCCTTTTTGCCTTGAGATCCTTTGATGATAACCATTGCCTCTCGCATCTTTGACATCATCTACATTTCTTCTTGGAGTTGGATTTCTTCTTAGAGCAGGATTTCTTCTATTGTAGCCTTGATTTTTCTCATTTCCTTGGTTGGAATTGGGAGCATCACCATTTCTTTCTGTCTTCTTCACCTCTCTTTTGTTTAAATCATTTTCATTCTTGTTTGAAGATTCACCTACATATCCGAGACCTGATTTATCAGATGGACATCTGCGATAGCTGAGCATGTCATCCAAGGCTTGAGAGCTCTTCAAGGTTTTGTTCATCCTTTCAACCTTTGTTTTGAGGAAGATAATCTCTTCTTCCAATCTTTCACACTCATTATTCTTCTTAGCAAGATTTTCCTCAGTTTCTTCCTTGATACGAGTAGCTTCATCCGCTTCTATTTTAAGGGAGATGATATCTAACTTCACTTTGAAGATTTCTTCATTCGTTGCTTGACCAATAGATATGTCATGGATATGACTTCTTCATGATGCTTTCTTTTGCTTTGATGATATTCCTTCTTAAGCTTGGCAAGCTCTTCATCCCTTTCTTGTACTTGAAGCTTGATGAGGTCAACTTTCTTCCTTGTTTGATCTTGGTTACCAACTGGAGCTATCTTCTTAAGTGCCTCATTTTAATTTTTCAAATTGTTGATCTCTTCCATGGCAATCATAAGCTGAGAAAGGAGTTCTTCTACAAAGTCTTTTTCATTCTCTTCATCTTCTAAGTCTGTTTTAGCCTTGATGTCATCATTCTCATTTTCAACTTCTATGATGGGTTGAGGATCTCTTTCTTGATTGATGGTCATGGTCACTGCTCCTCTTGAGTGAAGGTCATGAAGTTTGTCCCATATATCCTTTGATGATGAATATTTTCCTAGATTGCTCTTTACAGAATCAGGTAGCCCATTCAAGATTGCCTTTGTTGCTTTTGCATTGTACTTCTTGGATTCTTCATCCATCCTACTATCAGCAATCACTGATTTCCAGATTTCAATGCCTTGAGTCTGTAAGACATTCCTCATTCTTACTTACCATATATTAAAGCTCCCATTGAGCCTTAGAGCCTCATCAAATTGATTGTCTTCTATTTTAGTAGTAGAGGGAGACACATCCTTACGAGGATTGGAGACTTTCTTCCTTGACCTCGCCGTTTGTGTTCTAAATGTCGACCTTCAAGATTTTAAGCTTTGAATGAAGGTACCTACTCTAATACCAATTGTTGGAAATACTAGGGGGGGTGAATCAATATTTCTTTTTCCCACTATTGTTTTACCAGTTAAAACATATATATTCAGAACACAAAATGAACAACAAGAATAAATGCTTTTATTAATATAAATTGTGCAGTAAAATAGATACAATATATAGATGGTTGCAATCAATTTCTAAGCTCCAACTTGGACTTTGGTGAGGCTCCAACCTCCAGAGCACCAACTCTATTTCGCCAAGACACCAATCTTGGACTTAGGAGCACAAAATCTGAAGGACTTCAATCCTTCCTACTCCTGAGGCTTCAACCCCAAGGAATCCAATCCTACTTACTTCTGAGGCATTAGCCCAAGGACTCTAATCCTTGTTGCTTTTGAGGCACTAGCCCCAAGGACTCAAATCCTTCTTTCTTTAGAGGCACCAGCCCCAAGGACTCCAATCCTATCTTGTCAAGACACTTCTGGTAATAATATTCTACTCTCAGAACTCTTCTCTAATGAGTTCTATCTGTTTACAGCTTCACTGCTGTCTCCATGCTACAACATCAATGACAACCAATCTTCTTATGGATAAGTCTTTACAATTCTCCATACTGTCAACACAAAATCTCCAATAGTCTTTGTGCTCTCTGATAATGTCTTCACACAACTTTAGTCAGTCTACTTTTAGTTGCACTAAACTCTGTATAAAGAGAAAAATTCTGTTTAAGCTTATGTTCTCATTGTCACAGTGAATGCTTCAGCATGACTGTTTCTCTGTTGGCTGTTTCTCCCCTTCGACTGCCTATTGTTTTGTTGGTCGTTCATCCCTCTTTCTGTTCTACTGCACCCTCTGCAGTAGCCTTCACCAACACTCACCAGCAATCTCATAGAATGCTTAACCACCTTTTCCGCTTCTGCTACCATACATTCTGGTTCTTCACAACACCAACAGCTACAACAACAACAGCTGCAACAGCAACAACAACAACAACAACAATAGCAACAACAACACCAGCACTAGCAGCAACAACAACAGTAGCAGCAGCAACAACAACAACAAGAGCAACAGCATCAGCAGCAACAGCAGCAGCAGCAGCAACAACAACAACAACAACAATAACAGCAGCAACAACAACAACAACACTATGTTTTTTACTTTTTTTTTTTTTTATACATTCTCATGCCTTTGTCCATTCATTTCTGCTTCTCAGTGGCTCTTTGGCTTCCTCCTTGCTCGCTTGAGCTTCGGCTTCCTCAACACTCACTTGACCTTCTAGCTTCCCTCCTCCATTCGCTTTAGCTTCCTCATGTTTACCTTCGATTGATGGTGTCACAAAAATATAATGTCGTCGGGAGGTGTTTCAGCAAAGCTGAAATATAGTTTCGTCACAGAGGTGTTTTAGCAACGCCAAAATACAATTTCGTCACGGAGGTGTTTCAGCAACGCCAAAATATAATTTCGTCATGGAGGTGTTTCAGCAATGCTGAAATTGGTGTTTCAACAATGCCAAAAGTGGTGTTTCAGAAACAGAGAAATTGATGTTTCAACAACTTTTATCCAACTTTTTCGATAGTGTTCAACAGCTGTTAAAGTATGCATACATGGGTTTTACAAGCCCGATAACGTAACTTGCTCATACAATATAAACTCTACCTTTTTCACTTCTTCAGTGTATTTGCATATGAGTCTAAGTCTTCCGCCTTCGATAGCTCTATTTGCGTTAAATGCATATACAGGTCTTTGTCGCCATATGCATGTTTATGCTCCACTTGGCTCCTCTTGTGTGCTCCTCTTGGCTCCTCTAGCTTTGTTTGCTTCCTCTATGGCTCCGATGGTGGTGCTTCATGCTCTTGTTAGCTCCTCTTGTCTCCATATGCTCCTCTAGTGACTCTGTCTGCTCTGATGGCTCTCTGCGTCCTTTGTTTGTTGTTAAACACATCCATTGCTCCTTCGATGGCTCCTAATGACTCTGATATGCCTCCTTGCTATATGGTTCCTCCTCCAGCTCCTCTTAGTCCAATGTGGCTCCTCTTCATGAATGCCTCTTCATTAATCTGTTATGCTTCCCCTTGGCTTCATGTCATCCTTTAGTATCTAGAATATTTCCATATTGACATCAATGACAATCTGTGTCCAACACTCATAACTAAGTATTCTTTTTCAAAAAGCTCTCTTACCTATGAGAATATTTCACAAATTACCCTCTGTAATCTATATTCATTTCCAGGAAAATGACTACAAAATCCCTTTCAAGAAAAGAGCATGCATCCTATCTTTTCTTACATAAAAGACATATGCAATGGTATATAAAGACAAGAAAGGTTACTTATCTTTTAATGTTGCAAATATATAAAATAACAAACTTTTTATATATATACTAATAAAAATATTCATATACATACGATAATATATTTTATTTGCTAAGAAAAATAGTATAATCACAATCTTTATCTACGTGCAATGATATATTTTCTTTACCAAGAAAAATATATATCTCAAATTTTTATTCTCTGTTGTAATTATTTTTATTTTCCAGGAAAATATATAATCACAATTTTATCTCCATTGCAGTAATATAATTTTCTTTCTTACCTATATATATATATATATATATATATATATATATTTATATATATATATAATCACAATCTTTGTCTACATGTAGTAATAAGAAAGATAAGAAAACATGCGAGTAGAGGTTAAAAACGTACTAAAATGTATACCTAGTTAACAATAGTCAAGAAAGACGACCAAATAACCATATTACCAAGATTTACCGAGAACCTGTTCGTGGGACATAAAGACGTGTTTCTGCCTTTCCAAGTTAGTAACTAAGATCCCATCTTCAGTCATAGTCATTTATTCCTCGATGCAAGATCTTTATCCTGATCTGTTAAAAGATGAGCGATAACCACTATGGCTTCGCATTGGGCTCTCTTAAATAGGAGAATAAGGAGGTATGCTTGAACGATATCTTCTAGATCTCTTCTTGAATCGATGCTTGAGTAGGCAGAGCACTGAGGAGAATATATATGTCTGGCATGATAAGGAGGAACGATAACCACTATGGCCTCGCACTGGCCTCTCTTAAGAAGGAGAATAAGGAAGTATGGTTGAACTCTCTCTTCTCAAACCAGTGCATGAGTAGAATGATAACCACTGTAGCCTCGCATTGGGCTTTCTTAAGAAGGAGAATAAGGAAGTATGGGTGAACGATTTGTTTTGGCTCTTTTCTCAAACCGGTGCTTGAGTAGGGAGAGCACCTCTAATCGGTGCTTGAGTAGGGAGAGAACCGAGGAGAATACATATGTCTGTCATGATAAGGTGAAGTTGATTGCATTGATCCCATCTATTAAATTCATGGATGGCTCATTATGTTGAGACTAAAAAAATTGTTAAGATAGTTGAGGGAACGAATTTCTTGGGCAAGATGATAACTATAATCTCATTTTCGGTTATTTGTCCAACCTATTCACAACCAATCCCACCATATTAACCATCGTAAACTAAAGGAAAATATGACAAACTAAATTAGTAATAAACTAATCAAAATTGTTCTTGATTTCAATTGATTCTTCATAATATTAAACTTAGTAAATATATGAGTTTAAATAAGATTTTATGGTAGGCATGTTACATTGACAAAACTAAATAATAATTAATAAAAGAGGAAAAATATAAGATAGTAGAAAGAGGTAAATAAAACAAAAAATATAAAATTATTTCTTACTTGTTTGTTTGGAAAGTGATTGTGTATCTAGTTATGAATATATTGCATTTTTTATCTCCCGCTATCTATTATTTTTATTGGGGAAAATTATGATTTTTGGGTCACTAAGATAAGAATATCGGCCTATATTGTTATATGGGTTTGAACAATATGTCAAGCAACCTATGATGCCATGATTCAAGATCACAATGATTAGAGAGAATAAAAAAGATGATGGAGCAACATTGTTTCTCATTCAATAAGGCTTGGATGACAACATTCTTCCTAAAATTGTAGCAGCAATAGCGTCTAAAGAAGCTTCAAATATTTTAGAGATGGCATACAATAAAATGGAAAGTAACATCCATCAACAACAATAAAATGGAAAGTAACACCCATCAACAACAAGTTGGGCCACGAAGCATTACAATTGATGAAGCAATTGTTGTAAGAAGAAATGGAAGATTTGGAGATTGCAGAAATAATAGGAGAAGATGTGGAAGAGCCAATGGAAAGAAAAGAAGATAAATAAGATATGGATATTGTGGTTGTCTTGAAGATGACATAAATTTTTTTAAAAGAAAATGTATAAGAAAAATGTGACCTTATAAGAGATGTAGAACATGAGCATGGGAATGAAGTGAACTCACTATGAAGGTGCATGAGAAATATGAAATTGAAGCTATCTTTATAAGAATAGCATAATGTGAGGATAGCATTATAGTAAATGTTGAATTTGATTATGATGTTACATTTATATTGGCATGGAAAAATAGTCATACTAGAGTAGACTAAGAGACAAAAGGATAAAAGCAATTTTCTCAATTATTGAAGCTTTTGCACCAATGGAAGAGAAATGAAAGAAAATGAAGTCTATTTTTTTTTTTTTTTACAGATATTGAAAAAATGTTCAAACAATAATGATTGCAGTACAAGCAGATGGAGAAAATGAATAACATAAAGATGACAAAAAAAATTTAAAGAAAAAAGCCAAGTTAAAATTGAAGCATAAGAACAGAAAAATTATCAAAAACATAGAGCTACTACATGCTACTATAACATGCAAAAATAAAAATGCAACTAATCCCAAATACTATAAATTTAAAAACATGTAAACTAATAAATAATAATAGTCCTAATTAAAAGAAATGTTGAAGACGGTTAATTAATATCATTTTCATAACATTTACATTTCATAGTTTACATGTAAAAAAATTAACATGCATATACATTTCATAATTTACCGGTAAGGAAATTAACATGCATATCAGAGCCAAAAATAAAGTAGGCTTATACATGATCTCTCCATAAAATTTTCTTACTATTTATTTTTCTATTCTCAAACACCTCATGCATTTTAATTTAAATTTCTAAACAGTAAGTCTATTGTGTAGTATCTTATGCGTTAATTGTAAATGTAGGTTCGGTGGGTGTTTTTCCTCCTTTATCATCATTTCTTTTCCACGAATCTACTCGAAAGTCTTAGTTGTGAAAGATGGCCAACGGAAGGCAGTATGACTATTGCCCAACTCATTCATGGTTAACGGTCATGATGACGTAGATGATCACATGGAGCTACTTACAAAAGCGTGGGATATCGAACAGCGGTGAACTCAGAGAAGTCCCGTACTTCGGTGGCGGTTTCGATGACTATGGCCTTCGAAGCAAAAAATTGCCCCGCCCCGGAACTTATTGATGAACACCAACTAGCACCGTACCGGGAGACAAATCTCGCCGGATTTATGAATCTGCTTGCTTGCAAAGAGTACAAAGCAACGGCATACGCAGATTGCATAACACCCCAAGGGCAGGACACACCAGATTAGTCACTGCACCAATTATTGATGACTACCTTTCACCCACATTTTCTCTTTGAGGTTTTCCACTTGTATCAACCAGACGAGCAGGCACATAACACTAAACCATCGATCAATTCGATATAGACATCTTTCTTACAACGTATTTCACTAAATCGTAGCTTGTGTGCATTTGCATTTCTTTTAAGTTTTCTACAATGTTGAATAAATAGTATTTACGAAGAAGCGAGATAATGTAATTATTTGGTTTACTAGATAACTTAGAATGATGAAAATAATTAATATGATGTGAAAAAAAGGATGAGAATAGTTAATTTAACATAAAGTGTTTAGTTTATAGAATTCTTTTGATTGTTGGGTTGATGCGTATAGTGGTTTTGCAAATTATAGATCTTTATTATTTCAATGATACTGGAATTATTTGGTTTACTAGATAACTTAGAATGATGAAAATAATTAATATGATGGGGAAAAAAAGATGAGAAGAGTTAATTTAACATAACACTTTATAGAATTCTTTTGATTGTTGGGTTTATGCGTATAGTGGTTTTGCAACTTATAGATCTTTATTATTTCAATGCTCAGTCTATAAAATTTGTTTTCTCAAAAATGTCAAAACCATATATAAAAATTATTGTATATATTTATGTTTGGTAGCTGAACTAATAACTAATTATATGGAGCTACCCATTCATATCTAAGCATTGACAAGTGCCACAATCATCTATTTTCAATGTTCCCACCACATGCGTTGAAAATTTAATCAATATTAAAGGTGATAAAAATTGGGCAAGGAACCATTCCCCACTATATTGAGAGTGAATATTGACTTTGAAATGTCTATATGGAGTATAACAACACAAAAGGATAATTGGTGCAACTTGCAAAAAGACACATGCTTTTCTATATATTCCAAAAACATGGCTATATTCATGATTTTCTATCACATCTCCTTAAATATTACACTTATTGAAGTGATTCATAACTCTCTTATTGCCACCAGTTTCAAAAATATATAATTTTTTTATATATGGATCATTGTGAAAATAGAGGCTAATGTTCTTTTGTTAAATTGGGTCACAAGGGTGGCCGAAAGAACCTCTATAAAGTTTGACAAGAAAATTGGAGCAGACATTTTACACAAATTCACACACAAATTAATTTGTATTCTTCATTTCAAAGCCAAATTACAACCCACATAAAAAGTGCTCATGAGATCCAGTAGATTCCAAATATGGAGAATGTTTTTGGGAAATTTTCTTAACAAAACACTAACAACCAACAACCCAATCCTACTTATTTACAAATGTAAACATTATTTCAAATTCCCCCCTTTAAAGTTTACATTACATAATTACAAAACTCTAACAACCAACAACCCAATCCTACTTATTTGCAAATATAAACATTATTTCAAAGTCACCCCTTTAATGTTTAAATTACATAATTACAAAGATAAATAAAGAAACTGTCAAATTACAATTCAAATGTCACATATGTTACTGGTCTTCCTCCACATTTATCCCCACTCTCAAGTCTCTCGAACAACATTCTTTTCACCGCCATAATATTTGAGCTTCCCATTCAACTCATTTAAGACATAATCATCTCTAACCATCTTTGAGGAACTTTGTATAATTGACATTTCTTGATCTCCCAAAGGACTACCTCGATATTGGATTGTATTGAGCAGTCAATTATGCAACTTACCTTTCTACACACCACTTCTTAATCTCCCAAAGGATGATCTCCCAAAGGATAACCTCAATATTGGATTCTATTGAGCAGTCAATTATGCAACTTACCTTTCTACACACTGCTTCTTAATCTCCCAAAGGACAATCTCCCAAAGGACAACCTCGATATTGGATTGTGTTGAGCAGTCAATTATGCAACTTACCTTTCTACTCACCGCTTCTTAATCTACCAAAGGACAATCTCGATATTAGATTGTATTGAGAAATCAATTATGCAACTTTCCTTTCTACACACATGGATCTCATAACATAACCAGTAACTGATGCAATGCTCTTGAAAACGGAAGCACAACAAAACACAACAAAACCTATCAATGTATAACACACTCATACAATTAAATTAAAAATTTATTCTCTCGGCAGTAAAGAATATTGAAAACCTCTAATTTAATTATACTACTTTGCTAATTTAACTTGTTCTGAAATTTTTATCATACAAGTTAAAAAAATTTATGCACCAAATAAAAACAATAAAACCAATCTCTTATACATGACCACAAAAACAATATTCTGCCAACGTTGGATTAAGTGTATTCTCCCAAATGTACAAATCTTATGAATCTTTGATATATGTATCCTCTCAATTAAATAAGCCAGTTGCAACCACATGCTCACAAACTCGGCACCTCTATGTTTTATCTTTTGAATTGAAATCAACGTCCAAACTTTCCAAACTCTTCAAGAAAGTAGTTGTGTCTAGAAAGCCGCATATGTATCCATGGAGAATGTTGAACTCCTCAACACATAGTTCCTTGGTTGTCACATCACATTCATTCATTTCTCTCTTCATGAGGCGTCATAGAACGAAGTCCAAGCTCATTTTTGTAGGAGTATGCACAGCAAAAACACAACAAATGATACACACATAGAAATCATGAGATAACAGGTTTAACGTGGTTCATCCAACCAATCTGGGCTATGTCCACCAAACAGAGGCATCGGCAATATTATTATTCAACAAGAGATTACAACAGATAATTCCTCACAAACTCTCTCAGCCCAAACAACCTCTACGGGCTTACATTTTATAGCTAGGAGTAGAAAACTGAATCATAAATTCTCTCACAACAAATATAGGAAACAATAACTCCTCCTCAGGAATAACTGGAGCTAACTTAGCAACAAATCCTATTGTTGTCACATTCATGAGAATTTTTCCTAATTTAATTAACAGAAAAATCTCAACAATCTCCACCTTGACAACAATTAGCCTGATACCCTATTCCTTTATTAATTTATTTTTTCTGGAAGCCAAGAGAACCCAGACAACAACATAGCTTCTCTAACAAAACTGGTTTCGTGAACATGTTTGCACAGTTTTCCTTTGTATGCACTTTTTCAAGAGAGACTCCCCTTTCAGTGATAACCTGTCTTACAAAATGGTACTTGATAGGTATATGCTTTGACTTATTATGATAGGCCAGATTCTTAGCCAAATGAATTGCACTTTGACTTTCACAAAATAACTTGATGTTGTCCTGTAACCTACCAAACTCACCAAACAAACCTTTCAACCAAATCGCTTCTTTGCAAGCATGTGAAGCAGCTATGTATTCTTCTTTAGTAGTGGATAAAGCAACAATGTTCTCTAGCTTTGACATCCAGCTAATAGCTCCACCTGCAAGAGTAAAGACATACCCTGAT
The DNA here is from genome assembly GCA_000404065.3 of Pinus taeda. Lineage (NCBI taxonomy): Eukaryota > Viridiplantae > Streptophyta > Pinopsida > Pinales > Pinaceae > Pinus > Pinus taeda. The sequence continues at coordinate 64,267 of APFE031266733.1, read as the reverse complement.
GTTGACCTTCTCTTATCCAGATCACCTGCAAAATCAGAATCAACATATCCACAAACCAGTTCACTACTTCTGTTATAAGTGATACAATAATCATTTGTGCCTCTCAGATACCGAAGCACCCATTTCACTGCTGACCAGTGTTCTTGTACTGTATTTGCCATATACCTGCTAACAACCCCAACTGCATGTGAAATATCTGGTCGAGTACAAACCATCGCATACATCAAAAAACCTACCACATTTGCATATGGAATTCGAGACATATATTCCTTTTCTTCATTTGTATTAGGACATAAACTAGAAGAAAGCGTAAAATGGGAAGCTAAAGGGACTGAAACAGGCTTCACATTGTTCATACCAAACTTCAATAGTATTTTCTCAATATACTTCTGTTGTGATAGCCACAACTTACCATTGCTCCTGTCTCTGAAAATCTCCATGCCCAAAATCTGTCTTGCGCTTCCTATATCTTTCATATCAAATGTCCTAGCCATCTGAGCCTTTAACCTGTTGATCTATATTATGCTTTTGCTTGTTAAAAGCATATCGTCAACATACAATGATAGAGTCGGTCTAGTTATCCCTCCGTCAGAGATCAAAGCTCTTTATGCCTTTCATGTTTAGGTGTCCCATCAGTTTTGATCAGCTGCATTTCATTAGGCATGCCATAACTCTGATGGAGCAGTTTGTGTCATTCATTCCCCTCGTGCATGGCACTGCTATTTCAGGTTTAGTCATAAGTCTTCAAAGATCATTTACAATCATGTTTCAAATTTTTAGGTCTTAGGTATAGGGTTGAGTCAGTTTTGTTCTGGAAAGTCTTAGAAGACCAGCAGGCCAGAGGGATGTCTTTGATAGATCATCACTTCAATAATTTTCATCATTGTACAGCTGAATTAGGACTTCTCTTCAAAACTCTGTTTTGAAGATAAGTCGCCATCTCATTTTTGTAAAAATTTTCAAAATTTCAGTTCTTCAATCGTTCAAGTGCAGCCTTGGTCCCCTTTCCCAGAGCATATCAGAGCTATCCCTGCAAAAAAATATCAGAGAAAATCATTAGTTCAACCAATTTTAAAGGGGAAACCAAAAATGTCAGACTCTATTAATTTTGAAAAAGTGTCAACGACCAAACATAAGAAAATGGGTTTTGGATCAAGTAAAAATAAAAAAGGAGTCTATATGAAGATATTTCTCCTCATTTGCAAGCCATTCCACATTTCACGAGTGAAGAGCATCGTTGAAAGGCAATTTTGTGAGTTTTTGAGCCAATTGCACCATTTCCAGGGCGCGCGATGCATCAGGTTGGGCGCACGGCGCGCGGCGCATCAGGCTACAAAGTCCAGTGTAATTTTGAACGCGCGCGGCGCATCAGGAGCGTGTGGCGCATTGGGTGAGGTGCGCGGCGCATTGAAATTTATGCCCATAATTTGTCCAAAACACACTCAAACACCTCTTCTCACGCATCAATTCGCAGGTAGGCTTTCCTCCACGGCTCATTCTTGGTTTTGAAAGGTTTATGTAAAGAAACTATGCTATATTTTCCATGAAAAACAAAGTGTAAAACCATCCTTGTCCATTAATTTTCCGTAAGGATTTAAATGCCAAGATTGCTGTAGGGTTTTCAAAAATAAATGTTTCCAAGGTTTTCCTATTTCCTTTGTTTCCCATCCCCTATATTCACCAATATTTTCCCCAATAATTCCTCATAAAACCCTACACTATCCTCCCTCAAATCCTAATCCCTCCCTTCTACTACAAACATATAATCCCTACCTCATCCCAAACCCTAAAATTTCAAAGATTTCCATGCCCCTTCCCTTCCCTAAATTCCTTGTTTTATTTCCATTTTCCCCATTTCCCTAATGTTTTCCCTTTTGCTAACAATTCCCTTGTACATTTGTGTCCCCTTGGTCACAACATTTTCAGAAAAAGAAAAAGTCTACAGTCAATTTTGCACACAGTTGTATATCAGCATATATATATTCCAGCTACCTTGTTTTTAAAGAACATGTCAGAGACCGAGTCAGTATATGAGCAGGAGTATGATAGTGACTCTGCACCAGAGGTAAATGTACCTAATGTGCCACGGAGGTATCACAGGTGGCAAGAGTGGACAACACGTTAGGGAGGAGCCTACTTCTTTGGCTCAATTGCAAGCTTGCCCACTTGCAATGGATTGTTTTCAGCGCCAATCATGTTACCAATATTGTGAGATAATCTCACAAACTCAGCATCATTGGGAACTAGTCCGTCTATTTGTCCTTAATCTAGAGGATGGTCATGTAAACCTTGTCGGAGTGGATTTTACCTTATCACCCCACACTATTGCTCAGGCCACTGGGATACCAAATGTAGGGGAGGAATGGAGCAAACGCCAGATGCTAGACAGATATTACTATGAGCCATATATCAAGCCCGGATATATCAGACACTTGAGCGCAACCTTTCCTTTCAGATTCCTGAAAGATGAGTTTGCACCGTTGATGAAACTCATCATTCGTTATTTCAGTTGTGAGGGCAGATTCTCCCGTCTTTATGCGTACCATGTCCGTTTGTTGATGCATTTCACACGGGTACGTATGATGAACATTCTGTTTTTCATGTGTCATAACATAGAGAGGATGGTGCCTTTGGTACAGAGGAAGAGCCCAGCACATCAGCACAAGAGCATATATCACTATGCATTGATCAAAATCATAGTGATGCATTAGTTGGCACAGCAGGGTATTTCTTGGGAGGATTTCATCTCCCGTGATTACTTTTCCACGCTACAGCCTCCTGCAGAGATAGTTCATGATGAGGGAGGGCCTTCACAGCAGTTTGACATTCCTGAGACCGAGCATGTTGATGCTCCAGTATATGTGACATATCAGAGAGGCCATAGGGCCTTATTTGCATCTACACAACGAGTACTATATCCACCCGGGGTGGAAGGGGTCTTGTTGACATCATCAGCACAACGAGTATTATCTCCAAATCATGTGGAAGGGGTCTTGCCTCCGTCTTCAACACAGGTACAGATTCAGGATAGGGGCAAGAGACCCATGGTTGATGAGGGTCCTTCAGGAGGTCAGGATATGGGTATCATTGATGTTGATGCTAGCTCGCCTAACTCGGAGCTCAAGGAGATCATCCGAGAGCAAAGGGCCGAGAATGAGTCGTTGCAAAAGAAATTGCAGATGGCTAAATGGGTGATCAACTACTTGGAGCAGCGCAACAAACAATTGGAAGATGAGCATGAACTTTATGAGCTGCGGAAGATCCGGGAAGACCGGGAATTGGCCCGAAGGAGACCCGGTGATTTTACACCTATTGATCGAGAATCAATGCTCATCCGGGTAAATATTCATTTGGAGAAGTTGTTGGCGAAGGAAAACAGGGACAAAGACATGCTTCGCCACATGAAAACTCACTATTCGGCTCGCATGCATGTTTCCAAAGTGAAAATGAAGATCCTCAAGAGGCGTTTGAGCAAAGCGCAAAAACAATGCAAAAGGCCCAATCCACTTCAAGTTTTGGCCGAGGCTTCGTTAGTTGAGCATGATACATGATAGAGGGTCTTCACTCCAAATTTGGGCAAATTTGGAGTAAATTTTGTCGTTTCAAAATTTTTGGCTTGCGAAACAGGTTTTTTGGCTCTACGCGTAGCGCGCAGCGCGCGACCCATAAGATGGGGAGGTCCAAATCATATATGGCTTATAGTTTTGGATTTTTCTTGATGAAATACATATGCTCAGCCATTTCCAAGGCATTTCACCAAGTTCTGGGTGATCAAAAGGCTCAAAAACATCATGAAAACCACCTTTCTGCCACTTTTTGCACCAGTAGGAAGTACTTCTGGGAGAATGCACTTTTGGACGGTCAAATGGACACCAAAATGGCAAATTCCACTTGGGTTAGAAATTAGACATCCAGGGCTTTCCAACAAGACAACCGGAGCTCAATTTTGATGCCAGGAAGTTCCCCAAAAGCAGGTGGAAAGGCGCTCGACGCACAGGGTTCACGCGCGTAGCGCACAGGGATTTTTGGCACAGATTTCCTCCTCAGCGTAGCAAATGAAGCCAATTTGACCAGTTTTGACTTGTGATGGGATTTTTCACCATTCTTGATGGAATTAATGGAACTTTATGTTGATTTGACATTTATTTACCTATTCTATATGATTCATTCATAAAATAGCAAACATGTAATGAATGAATTGGTTTCCTAGCTTATAGAGGCAAGTTCTTTTGACTGCCTAGATTGTAGTGCTTAGTTTAGAATTGGTTGAAACAGCTCCTAGGATGATGATCTCGACCCCTAGAGGCAAGAGAATGTGTTGGCTTGCCTATATTATGTATTTTATTAGTCATTTTCAGGGTTGGACTCTTGGGAATAGCTTGATACACTATTGTACATATTTGATCTGCATTTTTGGCAAAGGAAAGACCAGGGTTTTGCAACACTATTTGGGATTCATGTGACTTTATGTGTTGATGGTGTGTTTCTCTCAGTACTTGTAAGTTGTGTATGTTTACCACTTTCCTTATTTAATCTTCTGCAATTAAACTATCAGGCCAGGAGTAACTCCAGAAAACTAATTCATTTATTCATTAAGCCAGATATTTATTATATACATGAATGTGATTGTTCAGTTCATCTTCTCGATGACTGTTCACATTCAATTCCCCCAATCACTGAGGATTAGGTGTCAACATTCCCCCCCTTAATCTGAAGGGATGTTGGTG
>APFE031266733.1:0-59280 GCA_000404065.3 Pinus taeda | reverse complement strand
TATTGATGTTCTTTGTACGATCATGGAACTTTGGGTTCTTGGCCAACTTTATTGCAGAGGTGTTGTCAATCATGAGTGGAGTTGATTGTGCTTGTTTTACCTGCAAATCTTCAAGAATTTTCCAGAGCCACACAGTTTCTTTCGTTGCTTCAGCTGCTGCCACGTATTTTGCTTCTGTTGTGGAATCTACTGGAACTGATAGTTTGCGTGATCTCCAAGAGACAACTCTTGATCCAAGACTCATAGCATATCCTAAAGTAGATACTCTAGTTTCTTTGTCTCCATCGAAGTCTGAATCAGAGTATCCAATCAAGCTGAAGTCGTCCGCCTGTGTATACTTGATTCCATGGTCTTGAGTTCCCTTCAAGTACCTTAGAACTCTTTTTGCAGCAGACCAATGTCCCTCACAAGGCTTTTGCATAAACCTGGAGAGGATTCCAACAGCAAATGAATTGTCTGGTCTGGTAGTAGTGAGGTAGATGAGACTTCCTACAAGCTGTCTATACTTTGCTGCATCCTCAAATTCCTTTCCTTCAATAGATGTGAGCTTTAAGTTTTGTTCCATTGGAGTAGAAAGAGGATTGCACTCTGTCATGCCAAAACTGTTTAACAAATCTCCAATGTATTTCTTTTGAGAAAGAAATATGGATTTTGGATGTTGGGTTACTTCAATGCCAAGATAGTAATGAACATAGCCCAAATCAGTCATTTCAAAACATTTTCCTAATTCTTTTTTTATGGATGCAATATAACTTTCATTGTTCCCTGTCATTAAAAGATCATCTACATATACCACAAGATATACAACTGTTTTGCCAACTTTCTTGACAAATAAAGTTGCATCATCAAGATCAAAATGATTGAAGTTGAGTTTCAGAAGATGCTCAGTCAGCATTTCATACCAAGCTCGTGGTGCTTGTTTGAGGCCATACAAGGACTTCACAAGTTTGCATACTTTATGTTCATGTCCTTTCACAGCAAATCCTTCATGCTGGGACATAAAAAAAAAATTCTTTTACATCTCCATTCAAGAAGGCAGCTTTTACATCCATTTGATGGACTTTCCAACCATTCTAAGCTGCTAGTGTAAAGAGTGTCCGGATGGTGGCCCATTTTGCTGTGGGGGAAAAATTTTCCTCATAATCGACCCCTTCGTTCTGTGCAAAACCTTTTGCCACAAGCCTAGCTTTGTGCTTGTCAAGTGAGCCATCAGCTTTGTACTTGTTCTTGTAGACCCACTTGCAGCCAATTGGTTTGGTTCCAAATGGAGGATCAACTAGCTTCCAAGTGCCGTTCTTTATGAGGGCATCATACTCCTTTTGCAATGCTTCTTTCCATTCATCATGAGAAGCAACTTCTTTAAAGGAAGTTGGTTCAAAATCTGTAGACAAGTTCAATTCACAATCATAAGAAACATCCATATCAACAGGTGAATTAGAGTCATCTACATCACCTCCATTTTGTCGGTTTGAATTTCTGGTTCCTATTTTTCCAATTTCATCAGGATGAACACTTTCAAGTGTCTTTGTCATCCACTTTGGGGGACCTTTCTGAGATGGTCTAGGTTGCTCTGTTGATTGAGTTGGGAGTGCGTCAAGATTGAGTCTCCCAATTCTATCAATTACATCACTTAAAGCATCATCCGTTGTTGGAGTTTCAGTTGGGGGAGAGTATTCTTCAGAAGAAGATTCCACATTTTGATCTAGTATAGGAATCCCCCCTTCAAGATGTGGAATCTGATTTTCAAATTCTTGAAATGATTTCTTTTTTGTGAATCTATCCAAGCGATCAAGTTGTCGCTCAACAACATTGTCAGATTTGGATGATTCAAGAAAATTACATCTCTAGATATAACAAACTTTTTATTTTCTTCATCATAGAGGCGGTATGCTTTGGAGGTATTTGAATACCCCAAGAAAATACACTTACGACTTCTAGCACCAAGTTTTTTTCTATGTACCTTTTGTATCAAAGCATAACAGGTGGAACCAAAGATCCTGAGATGTTTTACCGAAGGAACATGTCCATACCACAATTCATAAGGAGTCTCGTTTTTTATAGCATTAGATGGACATCTATTCTTTATATATGCAGCACATAGAACAGCGTCAGCCCAAAACATTATCTTTACATTTTTTAAGAAAATCATGGATCGTAGCATATTCAATATTGTTCTATTCATTCTTTCAGCTACACCATTCTGTTGGGGTTTATAAGGCACAGTTGTTTGATGTTTGATCCCATGTTGGCGAAGATATTTTTCAAATTCATTTGATGTATATTCTTTTCCATTATCGGTGCGAATAGACCCAATATGAGATTGTGCATCATTTTCAATCCATTTATGAAAATTCTTGAATGTTTGGAAAGCATCAGATTTGTTCTTCAATAAATAAACCCAGCACATTCTGGTGTAGTCATCAATAAATGTCATGATATATTTATTTCCATTTGCAGAAGGAACATGCATTGGACCACATAAATCTGATGAATGAGTTCAAGTTTCCTATGTGCTCTTGAATGTGAGTCATGGAAGGACTGTTTGCTATGCTTTCCTAGAATGCATGCATCACATTGCTTAAGTTTTCTAGGAATTGTAGGCAAACCAGCAACACCATTTTTCTTCAATAAGCGGAGACTTTCATAGTTCAAATGTCCAAATCTAGCATGCCATAATAAACTTGATGGAAGTGTACCTTCTTCATGATGAGAATTGTATGAGAAATGTTGTGCATGAGCAGATGTTCCTTGCAGTTTGAGAAGCCTTTATTCTTCTATTCCCCTCATGACAAGTGAGTGGTCAGATGCTTTTCTTACCTCAAGTTTGCCATTAAACATATGAATGGAGTTACCTTGCTGGCAGATGTGGACCAAGGACAACAAGTTTCTCTTTAGCTGTGGGAGATATAAAACATGATCAAGAAGAAAGTCTGGGAGACCAGGCAGTTAAAGCCTGATTGTGCCAAGCCCTGATGGCTTGATTTTTGACTGATCTGCAAAGTAAACTACTCCATCAACATTGTTAGTGAAATCTTCAAAAAAGTCTTTTCTATGAGTCATGTGACAGGTTGCTCCTGAATCAAGTAGCCAGTCATTTTTCCAGGAAGCAAGTGAAGTGTTAAACAAATCTTCATTTACTCCAATGTTACATTGTGCCTCAATATAGTGAGCGGATTCAGGTGCTTTACCTTTGTCTGTATCATCAGTTTTACCTTTCTGTTGGTTTCTTCTCTGCTCAATTTTGTCCCATGGTAGCTTGCATGTAGAGGCATCATGTGATCCATTTCTTTTGCAGCGAATACAATGTAAATCTGCTTTTTCTCCTTAAGGATGTTTGCCCCCCTGCCTTTGAAGTATCTTCCTCTTCCTCTTCATCCACCTCTTCCTCTTGTAGAATCTTGAGCAGGATATTTTTCTTTATTAGCCATGCATACAGTCTCTTCAGAAGATTCAGGGACTTTCTTCTTTCCAAAGGCTTTTTCTCTTTCAGCAAACTTTTTCACAAGAGAGTCAAAGGTTATATCTTTGAGATTTCCATTTGCTTGCAAAGACTCAAGATAATTGGAGTATGTAGGATAAAGTGCCTTGAGAAAAGCAATAAGAGAGATATCCAGCTCAACTTTAGTGGATTTGATATCATGCATTATGGACTTTATTTCAGATGCAAGAGCAAGAGGATCATTATTTTGCAGTTCAAGAGTGAAGAGTTTAATCATGAGTTGGACGACTTCAAGTGCAGAATGTGAGCCATAGAGTTCTTTCAGCTTTTGTAAAGCTTCAAAGGCAGTTGAATATGATGAAATATGGCGACTCACCTCTTTATTTACAGATGTTGCGATTAATGCATAAGCTTTGTTGTTCTTTTTTTCCCAAATGGCAAGCTCTTTGTCTGAGGTAGGCTTTTCTGGGTCACTATCTCCTTCCCTAACACACACTCCTTTCCACAACTCATTGAAGATGAGGGTGTGCTGCATCATCCGGGACCAATCAGCATAGTTCTCCTCGCCAGTGAGAACTATTCCTACCATAGAGATAATTGAATGCATTCTGTAAAAAAAAACTTATGTTGATAGAAAAAATACTTCTGCTCAAAAATTTATGTGGTAAACAATTTTGGTTGTTTAATTTATATCACAGTCAGTAATCAAACATTCTCCGCGATCTTTACAAATTTGGAGCAGCAACGGCATCAACCGCGAGCTCTACAAAGTTGGAGCAGCAACGGCATCACAATTTCAAAGCTCACTAAAAAGAAAAAAACACCATAAATCCCTTTGATTCTCTTAGACCTTGAATCCGGTAAAAATATAGCAGCTTTAAAGTGCTGGACATTGTTTAAAAATATGAGACAATGTTTAAACAATACACACTAAAAATGTGCTTCCCAATCTAAAAACTGCGTTGGGCATTTCCATGCATTTTGAAGACACACTAAACCAACCCCAATTCGGAGGCAATAATCTTTAAATCATATCGATTGGTATATATTTAATACCACCGTTCCAACCCTGGCCGACAGAGGCACTCTACAACACTCGGGCTTCCTAAAACTGCAAAATCACTACTAGAAACAAAAGCAGTTTTCAAACTGCACAGCCACTCAAACTGGAATATGGGACAGTGTTAAGTTGTGAACAGGCCGTCCAAAGCCAACAGAATGAGTCACTCTTAATTCCAAATTCTCAAATGTGTACCTCATTCAAATGTATACCATATTCAATGCGTTCGAATGGAAAAGCAGAAACAGTTTTTCAGGCAAACGTATTTCATATACCAGCGCATACCAAACGCATACCAAATGCTATGAGCAGTTACCATATACCATACAACGCGTTCAACCATCGTTAGACACCATTGAACTGGGACAGCATTTCCTGCGTGGAGGCACCATAGAACAGGTATGGACAACTTTTCCTGCGTGGAGGCACCATAGAACAGGTATGAACAGGTATGGAGGCACCAAGCGTTAATACCTTTGATACCACCGTTGGACAGCGTTAATATCAATAATACAGCGTTGATAGAACTTGGACAACGTTAATATCAATAATAGCTTTGATTCAATACAAATGTTGATACCACAATTCATAAACGCAAATATATGACAGTGTTTATGTAAAAACAGTGTTTTAAATAGTGTTCCATGGCCACAGGTATGGTGTTCTACTATTTGAATGAGAAACAAGTTGAGTACAACTTCGTCCTGGTCGATCTCCCTACGGGTGCTCACAAGAAAACCGCGTATTCACTGGACTCCAAATGGAAACAAGGTGAGTATGAAACGTTTATGTCAGGACAGCTAGAGAGCAATCAATTTATTCAGAAGAACAGGTAGAGGAACATTTCATTGTCAGGCGCAGGCTAGGGTTGAAAATCACAGTGAGTCCATGCGTATAACACATAGCAAAAAATGGAACTCACACACAACGAATATATTAAACAATGACTAATATTTTGCAGGGATATGATAGACATGTCAGCCTACTAAACATAAGCAGAATATGAGCAGAATATGCAGGAAGGAGTTACAAAGAACAAGAACTAAAAAGGAGCTGGCTCTGATACCATGTCAAGCCAGGAGTAACTCCAGTTTGGCAGAAAACTGATTCATGAATTATTCCATAGGTAACCCATTATTATATACTATAGGGAGTGATTGTTCAGTTCATCTCCCGATGACTGTTCACCTTCCCAATTAATTTTATTTACATAAAATTCCCAATCATGAAGATTAGGTGTCAACATTCTCGAACACATATTCAGATAATCAAATTAGGTACAGTTTTGTACAAAGCTCCCTCTATCCAAGAATAAGGTGCTTTGGTTTTGATCACTTTTTGCTTTTCTCTAGCTGATAGTTGTAGAGGTAACTTTCTTGTAGACAAATAATTAGCACTATCTGCAAACTAGGGTGTTTTAGTAGATATTGCAAAAATATATTCATCAAGAAAGTTATCTTTTACAAGAACATCCTCATTATTATTCTACATTCTATAAAGAAAATCAACAACGGTATTTTCTTTTCCTGGTCTATCAAGAATAGTAATGTTGAATTCTTGTAGTAATAACAACCATCTTGTAAATCTACCATTAGTTATTGGTTTGTTTATTATATATCTAATGGAATAATTACCTGTATGAATAAAGTTTCATAACCAATAATGTAATAACTAAATTTATTAATGGCATCAACAACAACTAAAAACTCATTTTTTATTACAGTGTAATTTAACTCTACGGGAGTCAAATTTTTACTTGTATAGTAGATGGCATGAGGAGTTAAATATTTTTGTCCCAAGACAACCCCTAGAGATGTATTTGAAGCATCAATAGAAATATGGAAAGGAACAACCCAATTAGGTCCTCTTAAAATTGGTGCTTTAGTAATATTTTGTTTCAATGTCTCAAATGCTTTTTGACACTCAGAATTCCAAGCAAATTCACAATATTTTGTGAGTTTGAAAATTGGAGAGGTTTTTTTTGGGAAATTTTATATGAATCTCCTATAATATCTAATATATCCTAGAAAACTTCTTACATTCCTTTGGCAAACAAGATTGAAATTTTAGAAATATTTTCTACCTTAGATGTATCCACTTTAATTCCATCACTCGAAATATGGTGGCCTAAAACAATCCCTTCGTTGAACATCATAAATAATTTATCATGGCTTAATGAAAGGTTTGTCTCTTTACATCTAACAAGAAATTTTTCCATAGCTTCTTCAAAAGTATCACCATACACAGCAAAATCATCCATGTACACTTCCACACAATTATGAATTAGTTCAAAAAAATATACCTAAAACTGCTCTTTGAAATGTGGCAGGTGAAATTAATAATCTGAAGGGAAGAACCATGTAGGAATATGTTCTCCATGGACATGTAAAATTATTTTTATCTTGATCTTCTTGTGCTAGTTGGATTTGATTATATCCATCAAAACCATCTAAGAATGAAAAATACTTCTTCCCCTGCCAAGTTATCTAATACTTGATCTATAAAAGGTAGTGGAAAATTATCTTTTAAAGTAACTTTGTTTAATTCTCTATAATCAATGCAAACTCTCCATTTTCCATTTTTATTAGGAGAAATTGGGTTTTTGAGGGAATGGTAATGAAAATTGTTAATTTGGACTTTGAAATTGAGGAAGTTGAGTTGGTTGAGGAGGATAATATTGTGGTGGAAAAGAAGGATATGGTTGTTGGAACTGGGGATATTGCGGATATTTTCCATAATGATTTTGCAAACCTTGAGCCTAATATGTATTTTGAGATTGTGGGGGCCAAGGCTATCATGGCATGGGTGCAGTCCAATTGTCCTGTGGTTGTGCATATGACTGAGTATTGAAACCTTGAGTCATATTTGATTTTGTATTTTGCATTGGTATTTTAGAAATAAAACAAAGGGATTCAGCTTGGCTTGCCCCAACTTCATCTTAAAAGACAACTTTAAGACCTAGTATTGAAGGACATTCCTTTGTATTATGATTTTCAACACACATGACACAAATTTCTATACTATCAAGGGGACATTCTCTTAGGACATGTTGCTTTCTACACTTGGGACAAAAAATAGATAATGCAACATTCTCGTCTTTTTGCTTGTTTTGTATCTTAAGGGTAGCTAGTTGTTGACTAAGACTCCCTAAGATATTTGTTTTGAAATTGTCAAGCAAATTTCCTATTTCAACTCTACTTACTATTCCAGTTACAGATTTATTAATTATGGGAATTGTTTACATAAATCACAGATTTCTCCAAATGAAAGTTGTGACACATCTCCCTTGCCCATTAAATTGAGAAGATAAATCCATTCATCTTTGATGGACTTTAACAAAATATCTTTTAGTTTTTCATCATCCAAATTATACATTTTATCTCTTTTTATGTTTTAAGCAAATATTTCAACTAGATCTTCAAGGCTCTCATCCTCTTTTTGCATCATATTAAAGACTTCATCCTTGAGGTTATGGGGCATACAATAATCCTTGTATTTTTCTAAGAACATATTTTTCATTTCATCCCATGTTCTAATTGTATGTGTTCCTAATCCCATAAACCATTTAAGTCCTCCATCTTTAAGAGTTTTTGGAAACAATTCCAATTCTACATAGTGACCTCAAACTCAAAAAGAAATATTTTAGGATCCTCATGTTTTAAACCATGGAAATTAGGGAGAATGGAGGGTGATATGTTCTTCAATGTATTTGTGGTATCTTCATGAAAGATGGGAAATCCATAAGGATATGGTTCTCCCCTACCACCTCTACCACCACCTAGACCTCCACCTCCCATTCTATTTCCTCCTCTACCTCTTCCACCTCCAATCTTAAATTCACCACCATCTACATTATGCACTTCTCCTTCTCCTTCCCTTGCCATTGTATATTCTTAGGAGCTAATATAAGGTTCTATAATAGGATTATCTATCTCTTCTTCTAGTTCCTCTACTAATGGTATGTTAAAATAAGTTTCTTCTTGGTGGGTTGGTTGCAGGTATTAAGGATAATCGTTCAAAACCATAAACAATCTCTTCTAGTTTAGGCGGGACCTTTTCTCGGGTTTCCTTTCGAATATCAGTCATCAACCTCGAATTTTAGTTATTCTGCTAAAATAGCAGAACTGTTGAATTTACCCCAAATAAGGCAAACATTCACTTTTCCCTTGGAATCAAAAGAATTAAAACTTTGGTTTATAACCTTGTCGCATCTGTCATTCCATAAAACTTTATCACATTAATTCTACATCGTCGATCTCAACTCTCAATCCGACGGTTATTGCTTTCCCCGCTCGCAAACTAGCCGGTTGATCTCCACCGTTGACCAATCCCGCTTGATCCAACGGTTGACACGTAATCTCACCTAGATTATTGCGCGATGTTTAACGATTCGAGGGCATGCGAGAAAAGTAGTTTTCTCATGCTATGTGTCCGCTGCTAAGTGTAATCACGTAAAATTTTAGAATACAACTTACCACCTTGAGACCACGCGAGAAACAACTTTCACCTTCGAAGATTGCTTTTCTATTTTGTCTAACTTATGCACTTGTTAGCACGCAATAACCGTTAGATCTATTGGATTTGTCAATCAGATGGTTTAGACCTTTTCCTCGGTTTCTTGTGCGTTTATCAAGTTTTCCTCATTTTTCCAAGGTTTTAGCACTTCCGCCAAGTTTAAACTATGTCTAAGTTATATTCAGGATATCTCTAACTAAACTCTATGGGTTCGAAATACATCCCAATTAACTCAATACACAGTGAATGAAAATTTAAATGCGATAACACAAGATTATATAAAATCTAGTTCTAAAGAGTCCAAAATGGAAATCAACAGTATTCAGAAATATTTCGAAGGAAATTTAAAACCTCTGGGATTGACCATTCATACGCAGAATACACAGACATAGAGAGATTTCAAATTTTACAGTCAAATCCTCCTAAGCCAAATCCCTTTACATTAATTCAAAACTTACATAAATACATGTTCATACAATAACCAGATCCTAAATCAATGGATCGAAATTGCCTAATCCTATATAATCTACATGATATTCTCTTCGAGAATCTCAACTAAGCCTGACTACAGAATTAATTACAAGAATATCCAAATTCCTGAATTCTAGCTCAAATCCTATCTAGAAAGCTTTGTAAAGTGACAACTAAAGGATCCAACTCCTTTGCTTGTAAATTTTTTTTGTATTTTTGGAATAAAATCGAAGCCTTTTGTCTTCAAGCCTCATGCCCCTACATCAGACTCCTGAGGAAAAAATTATTCATGGGTCCATGAGCTCTTCTACAAAACTTCCCAACTTTTGTAGCATGGTATCTGTCATCCAGGTAACATCAGCAATCGGTTGATCTTTCCACTTGACCAAATACTAAAAATACTCATGTCCCCTTGTCCTTTTAAACACTCTCTTATCTAAAATTTGTTGTGGTTACAATGCATTTGCTATAGGTAACTGTTTTACCCAATCAACCTCTTGTTCTTCCTTGTCTTCTGTTGTGTCCTCTGCATTTCCACTTTCATACCTGTACAAATCAGTGACATTGAAAATTGGAGATATTCCAATATTAAGGGGTAATTCAATTTCATATGCATTTGCAGAAAAGTTCCTCAAGACTCTGCATGGTCCAATTGTCTTAAATTTCAATTTGTTATACTCCCTTTTTGGAAATCTTTCCTTCCTCAGGTGTGCCAAAACCAAATCTCCAACCTCAAAATTAACTTCTCTCTTCTTCAAGTCTGCTCTGCTCTTGTACTTTATGTTGCTGTCCTGTAACTATTGTTTTACCTGTTCATGTATTGCTTGAATCTCTGAAGCAAAATCTTCTCCTTTAGCACTTCTCATTTCAACTTTTCCCAAGTCTCTTAATTCAGACACTCCTCTTGGGTGCATTCCATAAACTATATGGAATGGACTCTTCCCTATAGTCCTATTAGGAGAATAATTATAAGCATATTTAGCCTGTGCCAAAATTTGATCCCACTGTTTTGGATGTTCACCTACAAGACTTCTCAGAAGATTACCCAAGCTTATGTTTACAAATTTAGTTTGTCCATCAGTCTGAAGATGATAAGCTGAAATGAAACTCAATTTAGTACCAAGTTTCTTCCACAAGGTCCTCCAGAAATGACCAACAAATCAGGTGTCTCTGTCTAAAAGAATGCTCTTAGGTAACCCATGCAACCTTACAATCTCCTTAAAAAAAAGATTAGCAATGTGAGTAGCATCACTGGTTTTATAACATCAAATAAAATGTGCCATTTTAAAAAATCTATCAACCACAACATAAATTGAATAATTTCCTCTTTGAGTTTTTGGTAAACCCAAAACAAAATCCATACTTACCATATCCCAAGATCTATCTGGAATAGGTAATGGAACATACAAACCTGTGTTTTGGCTCCTTCCCTTTGCATACTGACATAATTTACAATTTTTCACATACTTCTCCACTTCAGGTCTCATCTTCGGCCAGAAATAAAACCGACTCACCTGCTCATAAGTCTTGTCTACAGCAAAATGTCCTCCAAGTCCACCACTATGTTCCTCCTTGATTAAATTTTCTCTCATAGAACATTTTGATGTGCACAACTGATTTCTTTTAAACAACAATCCTTCTTGCAAGCAAAATCCAGCCACTTACTTCTATCTAACAAAACAGGGTTTTTACAAGCTTCAAATGCCTCTTTAAAAACTAAATCTTTCTCATATAATTCCTTAGGAAAATCAAAACCCAACACTTGAATTTGACTTTCCTGAACTAAGATACTTTTTCTACTTAAGGCATCTGCTACTTTGTTTGATTGGCCAATTATATGCTTCAATACAAAATTAAAACTTTGAAGATATTCTACCCATTTTGCATGTTTCTGACTAAGCTTTGGTTGTTGCATAGTGTACTGTAATGCATGATTGTCTAAATAAAGTATAAACTCCTTAGACATCAAGTAATGTCTCCACTTCTTCAATGATTGTACAACTGCATAAAATTCCTTATCATAAGAAGAATATTTCTTCTTTGATTCATTCGGTTTTTCACTGAAATAAGCTATAGGTCTGCCCTCCTGACTTAAAACACCACCAATAGCTTCTCCACTAGCATCACATTTCACTTGAAAAGGTTTATTAAAATCAGGCAAAATTAAAATAGGTTTCTCAGTGATCTTCCTTTTCAACAGTTGAAAGTTCTTTTTTGCTTCAACAGTCCATTTAAATGGTTGTTTATCCTTCTTTACAGTGTCAATAATAGAAGCATTGATCTTACTAAAAATCCTTATGAACTTTCTATAAAAACTAGCAATACCATGAAAACTTCTTACCTCAAAAACAATTTTTGGTGAAGGCCACTCTATGATTGCCTTTATCTTCTCTAGATCCATCTTTAATCCATTAGCAGAAACAACAAAGCCCAAATATACCAACTCTTCCTTCATGAATGAACATTTCTTTAGATTTAGCAGCAACTTTTCTTGTTGCAACTTCTGTAAGACATAATTCAGATGTCTCATATGTTCCTCTTTAGCTCTATTGTAAACTAATATATCATCCAGATATAATATTACAAATTTACCAATAAATTCTTTTCATAACTTCATTCATAAGCCTCATAAATGTACTAGGAGCATTTGATAACCCAAAAGGCATTACCATCCATTCATACAGTCCTTCATTTGTTTTAAAAGCATTTTTCTTTTCATATCCTTCTCTAATCCTTATTTGATGATAACCACTTTTTAAATCCAACTTTGTAAAATATCTTGCTCCACTTAAACAATCCATCAAATCTTCAATTCTAGGTAAAGGAAATCTATATCTGATTGTTATTTTGTTGATGGCTCTTGAATCAATGCACATTCTCCAGCCTCCATCTTTCTTTGGACTCAACATTGTTGGCATTGCACAAGGACTCAAACTCTCTCTAATCGTTCCTTTATCTAACAGTTCCTGAACCTGTTTCCTTATTTCTTCATTTTCTGTGGGAGTCATCTTGTAAGCTGCTTTATCTGGTAGATTTTCTCCTAGAATCAAATCTATATGATGAATGATTTTTCTAATGGGTGGTAACTCATTAGACAAATCATCTACAATGATATCACAATAGTTTTCTAGCATCTCTTGAATTTCAATTGGCAAATCAACAATTTTAGTGGAAGTCATTATTACCCTGGGATTGCAAATCAATGCAAAATTTACCTCATCCTCTTCAATATACTACAAGTATTCTTTTCCACTCGACAATAGAGTCTTTGGATTAGATTTTCTTGATGCATCCTCTTCTTCCATAGGTAGTACTGTATGATTAATACCATGTTTACCAAATTTGTATGTGTTCTTTTTCCCACCAGGCATAGCTCCTCTGTCATACTGCCAAGGTCTTCCCAGCAATATGTGACACACATCCATAGGCATCACATCACACAGAATTTTGTCTTTGTATTTTCCCAATTGCAACTCCACTTCACACTGTTCTTTCACTAACAACTGATGTCCTTTTTGAAGCCATGACACTTTGTAAGGTGTTGGATGTTTCTTTGTCTTTAATTTCAACTTCTCCACCACTTCTGTAGAGACCAAATTATCAGTACTTCCACTATCAATTATCATTTGACAGCATTTTCCTTGAACCTTGCACACAGTCTTGAACAAAGTCTTTCTCTGTGCTAGCTCAACAACTTTCTTTGCTGGATTTAACAAAATTTGTTAACTACCAAAGGTTCCCCTTCCTTTGGTACATTTTCTTCTTCTGGCACCTTTACTGCTTCCTCTTCAGTCTGAGAAACAATTACATTTCTCTGATTTGTTCCTACGTTTTTTGGGCACTCATAGGCTCTGTGTCCCATATTGTTACATCTATAACATCTGATTTCTCTTCCTCTGCCTCTGCCTCCTCTTCCTCTGAAAAAACTCCTTCCACCACTTGCATCACCTTCTGTGGGTGTATGCTGATTCGAGCTAATGCTAGCTCCATCTCTAGGTGTTGTAGATCTTCCTCTAACACCTTGACTTCCTCTTCCTCGGAAAGTACCTCTACTTCTAGCAGATTGCTTCCTCATGAGTTTTTCTTCAGCCTTCAATACCATCTCATAAGCCTCTTCCACTGTTTTAGGAGACAACAAACTTATCTCATCTTGGATCTCCATTCTGAGACCATTTATGTATCTTGCAACCTTCTCATATGTATCTTGAATTTTTCTAGCTCTTATGCTCACTTTGTAAAATTCCTTTGTGTATTCTTTCACTGTCAAAGACCTCTATCTAAGATTTTGCGTTTGTCTATATAAGGAAAGTTGATAATCACTTTGCAAAAACTTACCTCTCAACTTTACCACCATCTTGTTCCAATTTTTAATTGGTTTCTTACCAAGACTTTTTCTTTCTTCCTGCACTCCATCCCACCAAAGTGTTGCATGTCCTTTCAATTTTGTGACAACAAATTTCGCTCTCTTTCCTTCTTCCATTTCTTCATAATCAAAAATTTTATCCATGCTATTAATCCAATCTATCAACCCCTCGAGGTTTAAACCTACTGTATAAACTGAACCCTCAAGTCTGGGTTTAGATGTGGTTTCCTACACTGATTTAAAGAATCTCATTTCAAGAGTAATTCTGCAGGTTCACTTTCTTTTGCAACTTCAATTTCATGCTCACTGGCATCTCCATCTCTTTGATTTCCCATTTCCATTGCTTCTAATCTAGCTTGCATCTGTTCCATAGCTTCCAACACTTCAGGATTTGCAACTGGTCTTCCTCTTCTTCGACCACCACCACATCTTCCTCCAACTCTGAAAGCCATGTTGGATTTCTTTCTCTGATCTTTGAGATCCTGATTAGTGTCAATAAGCTGCTCTAATACCACTAATGGTGGGTTGGTCGCAGGCGTTAAGGATAATCTCTCAAAACCAGAAATGATCTCTTCTAGTTCAGGCGGGACTTCTTCTCTGGTTTCCTTTGGAATACCAGTCATCAACCTCTAATTTTAGATATTCTGGTAAAACAGCAAAACTGTTGAATTTACCCGAAATAAGGAAAACCTTCATGTTTCCCTCGGAATCAAAAAGAACTAAGACTTTGGTTTATAACCTTGTCACATATGTCATTCCACAAACCTTTATCGTGTTAATTCTCTATTTTCGATCTCAACACTCAATTTGACAGTTATCGATTTCCCCACTCAGAAACTAACGGGATGATTTCCACCATTGATCAATCCCGCTTGATCCAACGATTGACATGTAACCTCACGTGGATTCTTGCACAATGTTTAACGAGCCGAGAGCACGCGAGAAAAGCAGTTTTCCTGTGCTATGTGTTGGCCACTAAGTGTAATCACGTAAAATTTCATAATACAACATACCACCATGAGACCGCGCGAGAAACAGCTTTCACCTTCGAAGAATGCTTTTCTATTCTATCTAACTTCTGCATTTGTTAACACGCGATAACTGTTAGATCTATTGGATCTATCGATCGAACGGTTCAAACCTTTTCCTAGGTTTCTTGTCGTTTATCAGGTTTTCATCATTCTTCCAAGGTTTTAGTGCTTCTGCCAAGTTTAAACTATGTCTAAGTTATATTCAAGATATCGCCAACTAAACTCTATGGGTTTGAAATACATCCTGATTAACTCAATACACAGTGAATGAAAATTTAAATGCGATAACACAAGATTATATAAAATCTAGTTCTAAAGAGTCCAAACTAGAAATCAACAGTATTCAGAAATATTTCGAAGGAAATTTAAAACCTTCGGGATTGACCATTCATGCGCAGAATACACAGAGACACACAGAGATTTCAAATTTTACAATAAAATCCTCCTCAGCCAAATCCCTTTACATTAATTCAAAACTTACATAAATACTTGTTCATACAACAACCAGATCCTAAACCAATGGATCGAAACTGCCTAATCCTATCTAATTTGCATGATATTCTCCTTGAGAATCTCAACTAAGCCTAACTACTTGAATTAATTACAAGATAATCCAAATTCCTGAATTCTAGCTCAAATCCTATCTAGAAAGCTTTGTAAAGTGACAACTAAAGGATCCCACTCCTTTGCTTGTAAAATTTTTTTGTATTTTTGCAATAAAATCAAAGCCTTTTATCTTCAGGCCTCATGCCCCTGCATCATTTCTTCTTCTTCTTCACTAGGCACCTCTAGTTCTTGTCCTAAAAGTTGTTATCCTATTGAAGAGAGGAAAATTACTCCTTTTGTTGGGGATGTGGGTTTGTCAACTACAACTTCCGTATACGAAGTTGGTGAATCTCAAAATTGGATTTCTAATCTATGCACCTCAGGAAGTCTATGTCTACCTGCTAATGATGGGATGTGAGTATGGTTGGATGGTGTGACACTACGAGGTCTAGGTGGAGTGAGTGGTGATGTTGGAATTGAACTTCTACCTCTACTGATAAATCTACCCCTAGAATCCCTTTCTCTATGCATAAATGTTTTTTTATCATTTTTCAATTTTATCAAATAATTTAAAAACTCATAAAATGAAATGAAAGAATGGAATCATAGATACACTTCCCTAGAAAAGGCACCAAAATGTTAGGTAAATTAATTGTTCTTAATTTACTTGATTAATTGTCAACCAGGATTCGTGTACTTGTGAAATGTATGTGCACTATATATGCTAGGATTCTTCTTGTGAACTAATTGCTTCTAGAAATGAAACTACTTCTAAGTATGGATAGAATCTGGAGAGTAATTATCCACATGTTCTTTCATTATAAAGTTATATTAAATCCTCGTTAACTAAATTAAAAACTTCTTCTTTGCAGAAAACTGAAAGTCTACTTTAAGTTGCAAAATTCAAAACTTCCTTCTATGAAAGTAAAATGCTGGGAAAAAGCCAAAGTTCATGATAAGACAATATAATTTTATTTTTCATAAACCAAAGCATTATACACTAACTTGAAAAAGACGAACTCTTATGCTAGATTGTAGTCCTAGATTAATTGCATGAAGGAGAAATTTCCATAAAACAATTTACTTACTAAAATCAAAATGAAAAACTTTACAACTTCAAGAATGATTACTTTTGTGTGTATTTATCATCTAAAGAGTCTTTCATTAACAATTAAGAAATCAATTTAAACAATGAAATTACCGAGTGCTGGAAAAGAAGATGCATTCAATAACTGAAATCTTTTTGATGATTTTCTATTTATGACTAATCTGCAACCAAATGAAAACAATCAGAAATGTAAATATAATGGAAAACAAATTCTTAAAAGGAATGATATTAACAATATGGGAAACAAAACAAAAGTTTATAAATATGACCTCACATCTCACAGGGGGGCCTCCTGGAGTGCAAGTTTGACTAGTGCTCAAAAGCTTCTTTACGCACACATTTGAAAACAATAATGATTTGTATCATAAAACAGAGTATCATTCTTCTCCACAAAATGACTATAAACTTAGTAATAAAAACCTTATGTTTCTTGTATCACTTACAACATTTATACAAATTATAAAATGACTTTGAAAGAGTTTTAAGCCGATATGGTGTGAATCATTTCGACACCTATGAGACTGATTTATCTTAGAATTCAATCTCTTTATGACTTGCTATTGAAAAATCAAATCATAGGAGATTTTATCTCGATATACAATCTTGACAACTAATCCAATCTTCATTCTCACTCACTTGAAGTTTGTTATTTTTACACTACCTGTGTTTGATTGCTACACCAGTTCTCAGGTTTGACTTTGCCTTTGACTTCAAGATTGATTTAACCCATGTAGCTTGCCAAGTGATGCCAGTAGGTGGTTGTCCATCTGGAAGCCATTTTTCACCTTTTGGTAGTCTTTTTCCTTTCACTGGAGTGTTGAAACGTATCTAACAATGGATTCTGCTACAAAAAAAAAAAATTACAGTTGCAGAATGGTTGAAATTTTGTGGTTGTAAGAACATTTCATCATAATTCATTAAGAAGTAGAGATTCTAATTATGGATGATGAATACCTTTTTTAGAGTTGACCTTGACCTTAAACATGTTGTTTTTGCTAAAAAATGGAGATAATAAGGTGAAAGTAGATGAAACCAGAGGGAAAAAAAGATAGTAAAAAAAAAATACAAATTTCAACAATCTCTTAATTGAGGGATCAACTTAAAGTTATTGAAGAACTTATTTATGATGCAGATATTGTAGAAATAACACTCAATGGTTTTTTTTCATGGGATCCATTTGTAGACTTATCTCAAGAGGGAGGATTCAAAGACCTCAAGATGGTGATTAAGCATTTGCATCTCAATCTAGGAATGGAAAAGGAAAAAGGAATTTCGGAAGGTTTCAAAGGAATGCAGGAAGAAGTCCACATGGGGTAGCTCAAGCGGCAATGGCCGTGGAAATGAAGTCTCACCGAACCAGAAGTCTTGGGTTCAAATCTTGGGCTACCCTTCCCCTGTTGAGGGGTACTTAATGGACATGTAAATCGGAGAGTCCCGCCCCAGCCTACAAAAAAAAAAGGAATGCAGGAAGAAGGTCCACTCTAAAAAGAAGACCTCCTCCCTCTCAAGGAAGGAATAATATGTCAAGAGTTCAATGTTTTCGATGTCAAAATTATGGTCATTATCAAGACAAGTGTACTGAAAGTAATAATAACATGAATATAAGGGGCAAGCATCATGCATTTGCTGCAAACTTTAATGATGATGTTCAAGCATACAAGAAGAAATCAAAGAATGAAAACTATGAAGATCATAATTATTTTTACTATACTTCTCATACATGTTCTATTATATATCACGATGATGTTTGGCTGGTTGACAGTGATGCTTCTAGACATATGACAAGAAGTAGTGAAAGCCTCACACATAGAAAGGAACATGACTTAAAGGGTGGAGCTTGGTAACAATGCCAAATATGTAGTCAAAGGCATTGGTTCAACATCCTTTTAGCTGGAATTAGGAGATAATTTTTTCTTAAATGATATATTATATGTTCCTGGTTTGAGAAATAATTCGGTCTCTATTTCGTGCTTGGAATATAAATGGTATAAAGCTATTTTATTGATGGTCAAGTTCTAGTATGGATGAAAGGCTCTAACTTATATTCTTCCAAAGTTATTGGTCTGCAAGAAGGAAGCTTGTATAGACTCCTTGAACTACTAATTCAGGCATTGATACATAATGACACTAATCTTTGTGAATTATGGCATCGAAGGTGTACTTACATTTTACTACAAAGCCTTGCCTAGAATGAGAGAACTTGTTACATGTTTACTAGAAATCAAGGTTGAAAAAGGACTTTGCAAAGGATGTGCGCTTGAAAAGAATACCAGAGGGCCATTTCCAAGTAGTGATAGTAAAACCCATGTCTGTGAAATACATGGGTAGTTTTTTTTACTATGTAACTCTCATTGATGATTTCTCCTAAAAGACATGGATTTATTTCTTAAAGAGAAAGGATGAAGTCTTTGACAGGGTTTAGGAATTCAAGGATTAGGGGGATAATTTTACAGGTAGAAGGATCAAAATATTGAGGTCTAAAAATGGTGGAGAATATACCTCCAAGGAACTTATTTCTTTTTGTAGGAATGTTGGAATTAAGAGGGAATTGATAGTCCCCTACAATCCTCAACAAAAAGGGATTGTTGAGAGAATTAACAAAACCATTATGGAAGTTGTTAAATAAATGATTTATGATCAAGACTTACCTATGTTTTTATGGGGATAAGCCTCCAAGATAGTTGTTTATGTCCAAACTAGAAGTCCTCACTAAGTATTGGGGAAAAGACTCCTAAATAAGTCTTCAAATGTGAGAAGTTGAAATTTGGAGATTTGAGAATCTTAGGTTTTCTTTTCTATGTTCATGTGCCCAAAGAGAAGAGGACTAAGATGGAACCTTTTGG
This sequence comes from Pinus taeda, assembly GCA_000404065.3. Lineage (NCBI taxonomy): Eukaryota > Viridiplantae > Streptophyta > Pinopsida > Pinales > Pinaceae > Pinus > Pinus taeda. Next base: position 39,904 of record APFE031266733.1, on the reverse strand, counting down.
GAATAAGGAAAATTTTGTTAGATACAATGACACATCAAATTCCTATAGAATTTATGTTACAAGACAATGAAAATTTGATACTAGCAAGGGTGTTACTTTTGATGAGGATGTTTCCTTCTGGAAGTCAAAAGGACCACACTTAGATTTTGATGATGAGGATAAGGACCCATGGATCATCTTATAAATCAACAAGAAAATCTTAAAGGACCAAATGAACCAATGGACCCACCAAGAGTCATTGTACTTGAAACCAAGAAGAGGTCGGCATGGATTGAAAGAACATTGCAGGAAGAGGAGAGGCATGTATCTCCCCATGGGAATTTCAGGGAATCTAAACATCTCAAGAAATTATTAGGATATGCAACATTGATGAGTAAGATAATTGAGTATGATCCATCGAGCTATGAAGATGCAACATGTTAGAAAGTTTGGAAAAAAAATGTTGTGTTAGAAGAGTATCAGTCTATTATGAAGAATGATGTATGGGAAATCATGTCGAGACCTAAAGGGAAGTCAGTGGTGACTTACAAGTGGATGTACAAGATCAAGCATGCATTGATGGAACCACAAAAAAGTACAGAGCAAGATTCATGGCTAGAGGGTTCTCCCAGAAAGAGGAATAATGATTATGAAGACACATTTGCACTAGTTTCTAGGTACACTTCCATTAGATCTATTATTGTTATTGATTCTATTGCAGGTTGAAAATTACATCAAATGGATGTCAAAACCACTTTCCTCAGTGGAGTAATTGAATAGGAAGTGTAAATAAAACAAACTCAAGGGTTTAAGGTTCATAAGAGGGAGACTCATGTTTGCAAATTGAAGAAAGACTTGTATAGACTTAAACGGGCACCTCAAGCATGGTACTCTCACATTGATGGATATTTGACAAGTCTTGGTTTTACCAAAAGTGATGTTGATCCAAATTTATACTTCTTAGTTTTTAAAGATAAGGTTGTGATTTTTCTCCCCCGATCGAGGTGACAAAGTGGTAGAATATGGGTATGAAGACAAATCAGGAGAGAAGATGGCCAGGACGGTTACCTACTGTCCTCAAGCTGGAACAGCTAGACGTGGTGGCATCCTGCATGACTGCGAGAACATCAAGGGAGCGAAGTGGCATGATTATGAGGAGCGAGATCAGCAAGAACGATGGTGGTAGTAGGATGGGACGTACGGTAGGTGGGAAGGGATACATGAGGGTGGCAAGATTAGGGAGAGAGCATAGAATGCAGAGAAGGGAAGAAGGGAGCAAGGCAGGGCAAGCGTTGGGGACTTCTATGGCCGAACATAACTCTGGGTATGTTTCTTCTCGCTTACCTCCTACAATTCTCTCTGAGAAGAATAGTATGTTGAAGGAGGGGGGTAAGCTTGGGTACGTTGGGGAGGGGCTGCGACAAGGTAGGCTTGAGGACAGAGATGAGAGGTAGATGGCCCTGATCAGCTGATTAATAGCAGCCAGAGCATAGGCATGCTCGGGGAGTGTAATCTCAATATAAAGGGTCGGCTCTGGGAAACTAAGGATGAGAACTTTAGGAAGGATTGGATGGTAGACGGCTCGTCCACCTCCCTTAGTCCAGGATGGGAGAGAGCCATGACTCTCCAGAGAGATGGGAAGGGCTTGAATAGGGTGGGGATGCTTAGAAAAAAGGAAATGCTGGAAGACTGGAAGTATGAATATCTTCAAAAGCTGACATTTTACGTTGATAAGCAGGAATCAGAAAACAAAGAGATGGCTCACCTAGGCAGAGGCAGAGGCCATGGGGGTAGAGGGCGCCAGAGCCAGTTAGTTAGAAAAGAACCTACCACTTCAGAGACTGCAAAGTCGAGAAGAGGTAGGAAATCCATTAAGGTGGCGGTCAAGGAGCCAGCTTGAGCATACAAAGGAGGAACGGATGCTGACATTCACCAGTTGATCCAGGAGATGGAGGACAGCATCATGGAAGAAGACTCTGAGCCGAAAATGGAAGAATGGGGGGACATAGTCCCCGACCCAGGGCATACCAGGGGCAGGATGACGCTATTCAAACAAACCTTGCACATATACTGGGTCATGAAGTGCTTGTTGGCCAGAGCTCTCGAATAGGTGGCGGGGAAGATGGCAGAAATTTCCCAAGCCATTCCCAACCTCAAAAAGGACACGAAGAATCTACAAATTATGATGTTTATGTAAGATAGTAAGTTGGATGAGATCCAGCAACGAATGATGAAGCTGTCTCCAGCGCTAGTGACTCTGCTGCTACACCGGCTATCATGGATTTTGAAAAAGATGATAGAAAGGAATAGTATTTTACTTTCCAGGTTTTACTGGTCTTTTTAGCGGATAGATTTTACTTTTCATGTCTTTATATGTTAGTTCGGACCTTAAACAGTGTATCTAGATGTGAAGTGTATTTAGCTTGGGTTGAAAGACTTGTTAAATTTTGCTACTGGATGGCTTATAACAAACTAAGGTGGCCAACATACCTGGTTTCCCATGTGGGCAAGTTGGGCCACCAAGATTTTGTATATGGAACAACTTGCTTATATAAATAGAAAAAGAAGGAACTAAAGTAGCTTACAAAAAAAAAAGTTGTAAATTTTCTATTATATGTTAATGACTTGTTTCTAACAGAAGTAGAGAATCTCATAGTCTATTGTAAGAGGGAGTTGATATATGAATTTGAAAGGAAGGATCTTGGTTTAATTCATTACTACTTTCAATTAGAAGTGTGGAAAAATCAAAGTGAAATTTTCCTTGGTCAAGGAAAGTTTATTGTTAAGTGTTAATTTTGTAGCTTGGGCAAGTGTTGTAGTCTCTATTAGTGTCTATGAGGCTAAGGAACACAGGAGGATTAATTATCTCCAATACCCAGAAATTTTTTTCTAAGGAAAATGTCTTAATTGGATTAATCAGCTAGTTTTTAATTATTTTCCTAATTCTACCTTAGGAAAAATGGTTAATTAAATCAGACTAATTGATTCAAAATTGATTTTTCTCTAGTGACTTCTAAAAAAGTCATGAAATGGGGTCAAATAATCTTAGCCATCAATTGGAGTTAGATTATGGTCATTGATTCGTCAACAAGAGATTACAAGAGCTATTTGATGGGGAAATTGGAGACACAATGAGTTGTAGTGAGAGAAGGTGCGCAATGATAATGTGCAAGACACCAGCAGTGGGGTTTTAGCAGGAAATTTGAGGAGAGGATTTCTGGGGAAATTCTTCACGAAGATTCTAGTTATTTTGAGACAAGGAAGGAGGTCAAATTAATTAAGTATAGATACCACATTAGCTAGTGTGAATAGCCAGTGCAATTTGTTGGGAAACAATTCAATTTCCAGTTGTCGAAGAAAGTTGTTGAAGGAAGTGTGAATTTCTCTAATGAGTTGTTGGAGGCAGAGAATATTACCAAAATAAATTTCTAGAGGCACTACGAGTTACAAAAGAGGTCGTACACATTTCTAGTTTTGCATGCATGTTGGTAGAGGAAGTACGAGTTGAACAAAGAGGGTTGAGTTGCTTTGCAGAAGGAACTCGTGGATTTCCAAATTGATTTTGCTAGTAGAAGTGAAGAATAAATATTGCTAGAGATTTTCCAGTAAGAGACAAGTAGTCTATGTAAATCTCAATTGCTGAAGATTTATTAATAATATAAACCCCCATCTGCAGAAATGGATTCTCCACACTAGGATTTTTCGAAGGACTATTGTCCAAAATATTGGTGTCCAAATTTTGTGTGTGCATTATTTTTTCTTAGTTCCTATTATTATTGGAGAAAATTGCAATAGGGATTTTATTCATTATTTGTTATAATTAAATTTTGAAGACAAATAATCTGGATAATATAGAAGAAAAATTTCCAGTAAGTGCAATTAAGGAAATTTCACATGGTACCAGAGTAGATATAAAGTGCAGGGGATTTATCGGAGTAGATTAACGCAGGGCACATGAAGAGAAAGCGAGGGTGTATAAAATCTAGTTCAAACTTATTCAGACTTATTGATTTTTTTCAGTTTTTGAGGGTTTCAAGAAATGGCCTTAGCGGGTTTGAGAGATCAAGACAGATTGGATGGAGCCTCAAATTTTGGCATTTAGAAAGATAGAATTTTCTTGTTGTTGGAAGCGAATGCTCTCAAGGAGTATGTGACTAGTGTGATAGTTATACCGATGGATCTAGCACAACTCTCAATGTACAAGAAGAAATAAGCCAAACTTAGGAGGATAATCCTTGATGGCGTGTTCCACATATTGCTAAGTTAGATACAACAAATAACATGTGGGACGTAACTATGAAGTTGTTCCAGGATGCTACTACAAATATGAAGGTGATCCTTAGAGAAAACATGAGAAACGCAAAGATGAACAAAGGGGAATGCATTATAAGTTATCTTGCCAGAGTTAGAACAATGAAGGATGAGTTAGCAGTTGTCGGTGATAAACCAGATGATAAGAAGCTTGCGAGAATCATATTGAATGGGTTATAAGAGCAATGGGATGTGTTCATTCAAGTTATTAATGGACGAGATACACTATCGAGTTGGGATCTCCTATGGAGAAATTTCACTGAAGAGGAGCTTAGACAAAGCCTCATTAGTGGCAGCAACAGCAGTAAAACTCATAAGCGTGAACATGACAAAAATGTGACCCTAATAGGAAAGGGAAAATCCAAGAAGGTATCGAATAAAGGGTCCAAGGGTTAGAAGAATAAAAAGGACTTACAGTAAAATCAAGTGCTTTGGTTGCAATCAACAAGGACATAATGTTAGCAATTTTCCATATAGGAAGAAGGGAGAGAAAAATAAGGGAAAGGAGCAAACAACAGCTTCAGTGGACATTAAGGACTTATCTTCGAGGCTACAGGATGAGTTTTCTCTCATAGCTTTCCTCTCTAGCTCTACATATACAAGTATCTGGTATATTAACAGTGGAGTGTCATGACACATGACAAGAGTTAGAGAATAATTTTCCAGTTATCATGAAGAATAGATGGGCTTCCAAATTCAGATGAGGAATAATTCCAAGTGTACTCCAGTTGGGAAAGGGACTGTCACCATTCAAAGGGAGTCAAGAAAAGTACTAGTGTTACAGATGTGTTGCATGTGCTAGGTTTAGGAATAAACCTGATTTTAGTTTCTGCACTTCAAGACAAGGGATACGATGTCTACTTTTGAGGGAAAAAGGTGTACATTAAACACTAGGATTGGAAGATGATGAAACAAATTGGGTGAGAAGCAACAAGCTATACAAGTTATAGTTCGACGCTGTAAAGGCACTGATTAGTAGCAACAATGGTAGATACATGGGACAATTGTGTCATAAGAGGATGGGACAAATACACCATGAAGCACTTAGGCTTCTAAGGGAGGCCGTGATGGAGGTCCAAAAATCAACACAAAACATGATGATGTTTACAGAGGTTGCATACTTGGGAAATTTACAAAAACAACATTTCCAAGGAGTGACAGTATATCCAAAGGTGTGCTTGAGTTGATACATTCTGATATATGTGGCCCATTATCTACAAAATATCTTAGGAGTTATGAATATTTCATAACCTTCATTGATTAATTCTTCAAGAAAACCTAGATATATTTCTTGAAGACAAAGGATGAAATTTCCAATTGCTTCCAATAGTTTAAGGCTCTTGTGGAGAACATGATAAGAAGAAAGATAAAGGTTCTTTGTACATATAATGGATGTGAGTACATAGATAAGGCCTTCACAGGGTTTTGTGTGAAGGAGGGCATTAAGAGAGAATGGACAACTCCATATAACCCACAATAGAACAGGGCCAAAAAGAGGAAGAACATATTGATAGTTGTGGGAGCAAGGGTAATGTTAAATGATTATGAAATGGCCATATTTATATGGGAAGAGCCATGTAGTACAATATTGTATATTCAAAACATATTTCCTCACAAGGTGTTGGGGAAGATGACACCGAGGAGGACTTTATAGGAAAGAATCTAGAGGTTGGACACTTCAGGATCTTTGGCACCATAGCCTATTATCACATCCCATATGGAAAACGCACCAAGTTAGATTATATTGCGGAGAATGGATATTTCGTTGGGTATAATGAAACATACAAGGCATACAAAATCTACATTCCTAGTAGCAAGAAGATTATCGTGAGACGGGATGTGAAATTCCAGGAGAATAAAGCCTTTAGAAGATCTCACAAGTTGCCAGTAGATGATCAAAGTGGGTTAGCATAAGATGTAAGATATGAACAGGGATCTCAATCTCGGGGCACTAGTACAAGCACAGTGATCAGTGCAAGTGCGTCATAGTAGATGGAGTGGCAAGGGCAGGATGAGGAGTGTGAAGCTTCACTCACCACCAGTGAAAGAAGAAACAAGGAGGTGCTTCGAACATTGATATATGCACAAGAGATTGTGGGAGCTCTAAGGGCGAGCATTAGAGAGCGCAAACAACCATACATGTATAGGGCATTGGTGGTTGAGGTCATTGATAGAGAGCCTTCCAATTATCATGTGTTTATGCAAAATCAAGTGTGGTAGGATGAAATGGTGGAGTATAACTCCATAATGCTAAACGAAGTATGGGAAGTCGTTCCTAGACCAGTTGACAGGGAAATAGTTGGCTCTCGTTGGATATACAATATCAAACATGCTACGGACAATAGCGTGGACAAGTATAAGGCTAGTTTTGTGCCAAATGGTTTTACTCAGAAAGACGGCATAGAATATGAGGATACATTCGTTCAAGTGGCCAAATACACTTACATAAGGGTCGTGATCTCTCTAGTGGTGCAGAGAGGATGGAAAATTCATCAAATGGACATCAAGACAAATTTTCTAAATGGATTAATAGAAGAGGAGGTTGTGTATATCGAACATCCATAAGGTTTTGAGATGCATGGGAGAGATACTCATGTTTGGAGGTTAAAGAGACAGATGAAAGCAAGCTCCTAGATTATGGTATGGTTGGATTGATAGTTATTTGCAGCAAATGGTCTTCGTGAAGAGTGAAGCATACTCAAACCTTTAATATTTGATTGTAGGAGGTGAGCCTCTCAGTCTTGTATTATATGTGGATGGTCTATTTCTGACATGGTCATTAAGGCTCATACAATATTGTAAGAGGGACTTAGCAATAGAGTTCAAGATGAAGGATTTGTGACTGATGCATTATTTCCTAGGACTAGAGGTATGGAAAATAGATGGGGATATTTGTGACAGCCTCGAAATAACAACACATAATTAATTAGAATAATCAAGCAATTTATAATCGACAAGCATTTTATCAACTAGTTAATATTAAATTACAAAAATATGAGTGAAGAGAGAAAACTTACCTGTGGAACGCTAGTTGAATTTTCCTACCTGCAACAAAGTCTTGGGGACGACTCTCCACCCAACCGTAGGCTCAATTGCACAAAATCTTGCTACAACTGGCCACCCCCGAGCCCTCAATCAACGTACTACTGCCAATGGAATTCTTTGTCTCACACACTATTCTCCCAAGAGAATGGATGATGGAATCATGGAAAGATGGAATTATTCTCATCTTCCTCCCCATCTATTAAATAGAGCAAACATTGGAAGGGGAACCACATGCACATACTCCATGTGTCAACATGCAACTTTACTACTTTCTTGTTTTATTCTTTTGTTTTTATTTTTTGATAGCATTACTGATTTTTATTGCTTTCTTGTTTTATTTCTTATTTATATTTATTTATAGCATGTAATTAAATTATTTTATTATTATTTACTATTTATTTACTATACTACTTTTATATTTATTGTTTATTATTTATTTAATATTATATTATATTATATTTTTTTATTTTTTATTACTTATTGTTTTTATTATTTATTATTTATTATTAAGGGACATTACATTTATTTATTTATTTATTACTTCATGTAACAGTCTTGGCACCCTCTGCTGAACTAGTATAACCAGCAGGCATCGAAATTTTCACAACACCTGGGAAATCCCAAGGAATCTCTGTCCTTTTTCCCACTTTCAGAATCAGGCATAAGCCTCACACTTTCGGAATCAGGCATAAGCCTCCTCGGTCTATATCCTAGTCCAAGGCTGGCCCCAAGGCTCGCGCCTGACCCAGACATCATCTGCCCCCAAGGCCCCAAGGCAGGCATCCAGTACAGTGCTCAATGTCATCGGGCATCTCGCAAGGTTGGCCCACTCCCTCCACAACTCACTAAGGCACACAACCCCAAGCATCGAAGTCCTTACACCCCTACTAGAGTTTGGCATCCCAATACAATACTAGACACCTAGCCTAGAACATCAGGCACTTGGCCTCCTCAAGATGGTCCCATAGCCCTTCAAGAGCTACACAAGACAAAGGAACCACTGGCATATGTAGTGTTGATTGAGTTTGTCCCCAGCCCATATGGTGTTACTTATTCTCCCTCGCGCGTATGGGCTCGCATAAGATCATCAAATAAACCGGCCCTCTCAGCCCATTTGTGGAGTCCTGCAACCAATGTGTTAGGTATACCATCATAGTATCATAGAAAATAATCCACATGCCAAGTCTTGCATGTCATCATGAGAACATTCATCATTGTTAATCGCAACATTATGAATAATAACGAACAATATGCTCATGCATGTCATAAATTTGTATGCAACTATCACATGCTTCACCTCATGAAATACCATCATAAGTTATAACATCAACATGTTTGCATCAAAGATATATCATGACTTCACATAACAAATCAACTACATGTCAATAAACCTCATATTATAGCATCATAATTCCTATGCCCTGTTATGCATATCATATCCATCATGAGTATTCAACATTAAATACCTATCATCACGTAGTAAATGAATATGTCAATATATCTCAACATAACATCATAATGCCTATGCATATCATCATCATCATAAGGATACATCATCATTATAAGAACCACATGTGCATTAGTATCCGCATACCATCATATCATGAAACATCATCAATATGAGAATCATCTCAATACCTATCAAATATAGAGCAATAATACACTATAATATTCATAATCAATTTCATTTGCTTGTATAAACAATGAAATAAGATTACTCAACATCCCTCTAGGATCTAGGGTATTTTCCAATATTATTAGTGTTAGTTTTCATCAAGATACCAATTACTTTAAAAAATAATTTCCACTTCTTTCAACTCAAAAGTTGACAATTTACTTAGTAGGTATGTAGATACATCGTTAAATTTCAAATGAATCTCACTATTTTGAGCCTAATCTATAGTAATGTATTCTTCTTTCCCTCAAGGAAATTTAGTGAAATTCATCATTAAGATTTTATTGGTCGCGCAATCATTCTTTAAATCATCAATCTTAGTAGTATAACATAACACATTTCCTTATTACTTGATTATGATAACTAACATGCTATTAAAAGTATATCAAGGATGTTATCACTTCAATTGAATTAATTATCTGTAAAAAATAAAACTTATTCACACCCCATTTTTTACATAACATTAGGGCATATTACTTACTAGTTATAATAAAAATACCATAAATACAGAATTTAAAAAAAAAAAAAAAGAGAGAGAGAAAAGAAAGAAAGAAAGAAAGAAGACGACATTGTTTAATAGATTTTTATTAATAATTTCAGCTTTAAAACACGAGATGTTTTTCAACTTAATATATGAATTTAGACTTAATACATAATACAAATATAATGTAATAATGACTTATCAACTTGAGGTTTTCGACTTAAACATAATTTAATTGGACTTGGGTTTTTCAACTTTCAAAACCATTATTAATAATTTGAAGTCGGGATTGTTCTTATTATTATCGGATGTCTCCTCTGCTTTCCATGTTGTACTGAGGATTGGGCTTGATTTGCCTTATTCACGTGAAATTCCACTTGTTTGATGGACCTGTGAGCGGCGCCTACCAGGTCTTCGGGAGCACTCAGAGCTCCTTGCGGGGTCGGATGAGGAAATGGCTTAGAATAGGGTGAGGACAGTGCATGTCAAACGATTATGACGGTTCACTGCTTTTAAATAATGCAATAGCAATTGGACCATGAGAAACTAAAATTTCTTATCCTGTGCTAGTAATGTTCTGATTAACAATTGCTCAGACAGGATGGCTGTAGAAAGTTCAAGCAGCCACCAATTTATGGGTAAATCTCGACAGAGCTTTCTGAATCAGGATATCTCTCCAAATTCATCTGTTAAGTCTAGAGACTAGGATACCACTTCTAGATGGTCAGAACAATCCAATCCTGAAATAGTTTCTCCATTTACCTCATCTAGTTAGAAGCACTACGCTCAAATTAGCCAAGCTTATTGTCAATTTCTTTGAGAAAAAAATCAACCGGGCACAATATGTTAGACCAGAGCATGCATAACACACAACAGATTTATACTCAGAGACTTAGACAACAAAAGCAGAGAATAATTCATAGAGACATACAAATGGAGAAACAACAAGATTACTTAGCGGAATAGATAAAACAATCACTAGAGAACAGAAATCACTTTGCATTACATAACAGGCTTGGGCCTTGGCTTGCTTTCTTTGGCCATAGAAATTACAAATTTATAGAGGTAGAAGAAGGATCTAGATTCCTGTATGTGATTCAGATGAAGATCTGGAATGATCTAGAAACCATTGGCGATGTAGGAGGATCTAGAATCCTAAAGATCTAGAAAAATCTAATCTAGAAGGATCTAGAATACTGCGTGAATTTGGCTTCACACTTAACACGATACTCATGGATAAATTGCCACTATCCGTTTCAGTTCGAGTTCAAGGGGTCTGTGGTTCAAATCCCGCAAAGGGCATTTTCCTTCGCGCCTGCAGCACGGGCACTGACTGTCGTCGCAGAGCCCAAGAAGGTGGTGGTCGTGCTCAAAGGGAATTCATAGGTCAAGGGTGTTGTCAATCTCTCGCAGGAAGACAACGAAATGTTGTATTTTGTGGGAAGAGTGACTCGACTGACAGTGAGGAACAATTCAAGGACTGAATTGGGAAATTTTGAAAAAACCCACTAAATTGATTTTTGTTTAAATAAAACTTTAACCTGGGCTGTATTATACAATTTTTTAATAATAGCTCCTTTAAATTTGATTATGGATAGTTTATAGTCTGCTACTTGCCAGCTCTAGAATCGGGCTAGGCAGGCAAAATGAGTGACTTTTTATTTTTTGGTTTCTTTGAGTGTTTTTCTCGATGGGCAAGTGAGTTTGCGCATCAGACTACCGAGTAACTGAGTCAATCTGAGTGGAATTTTATGTGAGTCATATTGATTATGCAATTTTGAGTCAAATTCAAAGGAGCCAATTTAACTTGGTTTTTCAAATAGCATAGTCAAACTGGGGAGTAGACTTGGACTTGCGGGAGTTTGGTAACAGCTTTGTAACGCTTTAGGCATGAATTCACATCCTTTCCAAGTAAATCCGGAAGTAAAATGACACTTGTGCCTGGCTTTGTCTTTCCTCTAGCTTATTTTTCTAGGGTAGTCTTTCCACTGCGTTGTTCATTAAGATGTTGTGATGCCTTATGAAGTTAATATTGACATCAAGGAGGATTATGGTATTGTGAAACTCACCATACGGTCCTTGCGAGCAACCAAATTTTACACTAAGATTTTGTATATATTCAACTTAGCGTATAGGAGGATATCTGTAATGCCCTGCGGTTGGCGAGTCAACCGAGCGCACCCTCCACCCATCGTGCGAAGTAACCAAGTTATAAAACATGCGATGGAGCGACCAAGGGATGAGGCGTTATACTTATGCGTGGGAAAAAGTTGGCGTTCCACGTTTATATGGCAAGTTGGGGAGCTCGTTGTGCTAGCCGACCGAAGGGCGAATGTAAAGTGGGCGAGGTTGTTGGGCGGTCCCACGCCAGGGGTAGGCCGGCCACACAAAGGCAACACAACATTACATAGAGCGCGCGCGGTTGGAGGAGTATGGAGAGTCGGCTGAGGGCGCGACCTCCATGATAGGCAGCGTATATATATGCGGACGAAGGATGGCATTTCACCATTGCAAGTTTGGTGATCATTCAACACGAGATGTAAGCTAGAGGTGCGAGCGAAGGGTGACAGAACCGCAGCAAGGCACAGGTCTATGCGCCCGCCCGGCGAGCAAAGGTCACCAAAGTGTTGGCACGAGTCGGTGATCGGTTGAAGGCGCGGGTGGTGGGCATGCGAGGGTGCCTGCTCGCCAAAACTTGAACGAGTTTGTTGTGTCTCGAGTGAGGGTCATGCACGGGTGCGCCTGCCCGCCTTGGCAAAAACTCGTGTGTTGTATTGTTGTTGGGTTGTTGGGTGAGACCACCGTGTGGTCTTGCACGGGTGGGCGCCCGACTCGGTTGTAATGCCGGTCGAGTATAACTCCTGGTCAATTGTAAAAACTTCTCATATATAATAAAAGATTATTTTACATGTGATGTTGTTCTCCTTTTGTTCTATATGTTATGATGTTAATGGATTCCACACATTAATGTTATGTTATTCATGAATGAAGATGAATGTTAAGGCGTAGTTCGTAAAGTAAGATAACAATGGAAGATGTTAATTACTTAGGCAGTGCCGCACCCGGCCAATTTAACGAAAAAAGAATTGGGGGCGTGATAGGTGGTATCGGAGCAGGTTCATAGGTAGTGAAGCCGTTGCTTGATGAATGCAGAGAACAGACATGTATGCAGGGAAAAGTTATGGAGAAATCATGGATGAATAGTCTGGGTTTCATGGACTTGATGGTTCATGGCAAGACCATTCAAGCTGTGGTGAACACGGGGGCCACTCATAACTTCATGACGACACGGTTAGCAAAAGAGGTTAGACCGATGGTCTTCCCATCAAATTTGGAAGTCAAGGCAGTGAACTCTAGAGCTAAAGTGGCGGGTTTGGCACACGAAGTGCCTATGCAGATAAAAGACTGGAACGGTCAGTTGGACTTCACAGTGATGGAGATGAACAACTTTGATATGATACTCGGACAAGATTTCTTCAAGGACAACAGGGCAATTGTTGTCCCCTTCTGTGATGAGGTGGTGTTGGTTGGACAGTGACAAACTTGGACTTTGCCCACTCATAGGCAAAGGAGGGAAGTCAAGGTGCAGCATGTTTCTGCACTGAGTTTGGAGAAGGCTATGAAGGAGTCAGATGTGGATACATATGCGGTGATGTTCAAGGGAGTCGAAAGTGATGGAGTGGGGATGCCTGTTCTAGCCGAGATTTCTGAGGTGCTGACCAAATATGCGGATTTGATGCCTGATGAGCTACCAAAGAAACTTCCACCAAGGCGTGCAGTGGACCATAGCGTTGAGCTTGAGCCAGGAAAGCAACCCCCGGCTAAAGCACCTTATCGGTTGTCAGGACCTGAGTTGGAGGAATTGAAATGATAGTTAAAGGAGTTAGCTGATGCAGGTTTCATCAGACCTTCAAGGTCCCCTTATGGAGCTCCGATATTGTTCCAGTAGAAGAAGGTTGAATGAGCTACTTATGTGTTGTGATTACCGTGCATTGAAGAAGCAAACGGTAAGGAATAGGTATTCTTTGCCATTGGCTATTGATTGCTCTGACAAGATTGCAAAAGCCCAAGTGTTTTCCAAGCTGGACTTGAGGCATGGTTATTATCAAGTGCGGATAGCTGAAGGAGATGAGAAGAAGGCCGTGATAGTAACAAGGTATGGTAGCTTTGAGTTCCTTGTTATGCCATTCGGGTTGTGCAATGCTCTTGCTACTTTTTTCACTTTGATGAATGATGTCCTACGACCATACTTGGATTCGTTTGTAGTAGTGTACTTGGACGATATAGTGGTGTATAGTGACAACATGGAGGATCATAAGAAGCACTTGGCGATGGTGTTCGAGGCACTGAGGGAAAATCAGTTGTCCTTGAAGAAGTCTAAGTGTGTGTTCACTTAGACCGAGATTCCAATCCTTGGGCATATTGTTGGTCAAGGATACATACGGATGGAGCCAAGCAGAGTGAAGGTGATCGAGGAATGGGTTGAACCGAAGAATGTCCATGAGATAAGGGTGTTTTGGGGCATGACCAACTACCAACGGAAGTTTGTAGAGGGGTACTCCAAGGTAACATCATCACTGACAGACCTATTGAAGAAAGACAAGAGGTGGAACTGGACAGATAAATGTCAAGAGGAATTTGATGACTTGAAGAGGAGGATGGTTACACAATCGATATTGAAGTTTCCTGACTTCGAGAGACCATTTGAGGTACACACTGATGCTTCAGATTTTGCCATAGGAGGGGTTCGTATGCAGGATGGGCATCTGGTGGTGTATGAGAGTCGAAAGTTGCAGGATAGAGAACGAAGGTATCCGGTTCATGAGAAGGAGATGACTACAATCATTCATTGTCTTCACGTGTGGAGGCATTACCTGATTGGGAAGTCGTTTGTTGTCAAGACTGAAAATGTTGCAGTAAGTTATTTTGCATCACAACCAAATCTTTCTGCAAAGCAAGCTCGTTGGAAAGACTTCTTGGCAGAATTCGACATGACTATCGAGTATAGACCGGGAAGACACAATGTGGTAGTAGATGCCCTTAGCAGGAAGGGACAACTTGCCGCATTGGAAGGAGAAGACCGGGCAGTAAGGAGTAAGAGTCGAGTTCATACGTCAAAAGAGATGCAGAATAAGCTCAAGGAAAGTGTTGAAACCGATACTTTGGCACAGAATATAGTGAAGCGGATAAAGGAGGGGAAGACATGAAATTTCTTTCTACGGGACGGGTTCTTGTCCTTTGGAAACCGACTCTATGTTCCAAATTCATCTAGAATCAGGAGACACCTTTTGAAGGAGTGCCACGACTCACCGTGGGCTAGCCACCCAGGGCAGCATCGTTCTTCAGCATTGTTGGAGATAGGATTCTTTTGGGAGAAGATGTGAGAGGATGTGGAGGAGTATGTACATACATGCATCATTTGTCAGCAAGACAAATTGGATAATCAGAGACAAGGAGGACTATTGTAGCCTTTACCGATTCCTGAGAGACCATGGATGAGTGTCTCAATGGAATTCATTTCTTAGTTGCCACAGGTTCAGGGGTATAATGGGATTATGGTCGATGTGGATCCTTTTTCCAAGTATGTTGTCTTTGTTCCAGCAAAGATGCCTTGTGGAGCCAAGCAGACTATGGAGTTGTTCTTTAAGAACATAGTGAAGTATTGGGGGATGCCATTAAGCATCGTGTCAGATAGAGATCCGCGTTTTACAGGCAGATTTTGGACCACATTGTTCAAGTTAGTCGAGACAGAGTTGTTGATGAGTTCAAGTTACCATCCATAGACAAATGGGCAGACTGAGAGGATCAACGCATTGCCAGAGGATTACTTGAGACATTATGTGACGGTTGATCAGAAGAATTGGCCCGAACTCTTGGATATTGCTCAGTTCAGCTACAATATTCAAAAGAGTTATGCAACGAGGTATAATCCATTTGACTTAGTGAATGGACAGATGCCAGTTGCACTGCATACCTAGTGACGGGAGGTTTTTTTAGGAGTCCTCATGCGAAGAAGTTCATGAAGGCTTGGAATGAGACCTTGGAGTTGGCACGGTTGCGCTTGCATGAAGCTGCAAGGAGAATAAAGAAATGGGCTAATCGAGGAAGACGAGATGTGCACTTTAGTGTGGGAGATATGGTGTTTCTCAGGATTACCGGGGAGCAATTTCAGCCAGCCAAGGGGACTGCAAGAAAACTGACACAAAAGTATGAGGGACCATTCCGAGTGAAGAAGAGAGTAGAGGAAGTTTCTTATGAGCTGGAGCTTCCGCACCATATGCACATGAAGCATCCATTTTTTCACATGAGTCAGTTGAAGAGATGCAGACTTGATGTTGATCATCCAGAGAGAGCTGAACCACCGAGAGGACCAGCCGGGATTGTGGACAAGCCAGGACTGGAGTTGGATAAGATTTTGAGCTACAAAACTATAGGGATTGGTTGCCACATGAAACGGGAGTATCTTGTCAGATGGAAGAATGCACTGGAAGCGGAAAGTTGGAAATCGGAGGACTCGCTTTGGATATGGAAGAAGAAGATTGAAAAGTATGAATGGAAGATATTGAGGGAATCAGGATTATCAAGGGCGACAACAATTTCGAGTGGGGGAGGATGTAATGCCCTGCGGTTGGCGAGTCAATCGGGCACCCCCTCCTCCCACCATGTGAAGTAACCAAGTTATAAAACATGCGATGGAGCGACCAAGGGATGAGGCGTTATACTTATGCGCAGGAAAAATTTGGCGTTCCACATTTATATGGCGAGTTGGGGAGCTCGTCGTGCTAGCCGACCGAAGGGCGAATGTAAAGTGGGTGAGGTTGGTGGGCAATCTCGTGCCATGGGTGGTCCGACCACACAAAGGCGACACAACATTACATAGAGCGCGCGCAGTGGGAGGAGTATGGAGGGTCAGCCGAGGGTGCAACCTCCATGATAGGAAACGTATATATATGCAAACAAAGAATGGCATTTCACCATCACAAGTTCGGTGATAATTCAACACGAGATGTAAACTGGAGGTGCAAGCGAAGGGTGACAAAACCGCAGCGAGGCACAGGTCTATGCGCCCGCCTGGCAGGCAAAGGTTATCGCAGTGTTGGCACGAGTCGGCGATCTGTTGAAGGCACGGGTGGTGGCTGTGCGAGGGCACCCGCCCACCGAAACTTGAAAGAGTTGGTTGTGTCTCGAGTGAGGGTAGTGCACGGGCGCTCCCGCTCGCCTTGGCAAAAACTCATGTGTTGTATTGTTGTTGGGTTGTTGGGTGAGACCACTGTGCGGTCTTGCACGGGTGGGCGCCTGACTCGGTTGTAACGCCGGTCAAGTATAACTCCCAGTCAATTGTAAAAGCTTCTCATATATAATAAAAGATTATTTTACGTGTGATGTTGTTCTCCTGTTTTTCTATATGTTATGATGTTAATGGATTCCGCACATTAATGTTATGTTATTCATGAATGAAGATGAATGTTAAGGCGTAGTTCGTAAAGTAAGATAACAGTGGAAGATGTTAATTACTTAGGCGGTGCTGCACCGGGCCAATTTAACAAAAAAAGAATTGGGGTGTGACAATATCAGTGAAGATGATAAGAAA
Organism: Pinus taeda; assembly: GCA_000404065.3. Classification (NCBI taxonomy): domain Eukaryota; kingdom Viridiplantae; phylum Streptophyta; class Pinopsida; order Pinales; family Pinaceae; genus Pinus; species Pinus taeda. Next base: position 22,822 of record APFE031266733.1, on the reverse strand, counting down.
CTGCCTTTCATAGACACGATCTCCTCCCCTTCCAATTTCGTTAATTATGAATTCTCTGCGACTGTTGTTTACTTAGTATTTATATTCATTCTCTGGATAGAAATGGTGATTTGTTATGTAAAAATTAGTTAGTTTAGGTTTATTATTTAATTTTCAGTTAAATTAGACGAAAGGGCACAATCATTAGATCATGCCCTTTCCCCAAAGGGTGTCCATGGCGGTATATAATCCAGGAACCCCATTTGTAAACACTCATCATCTGTAATTTCATCTTTTTAATAAAATGTTTATACATATATTGTTGTTGTCCAAGAAGTTTCTACTTCATCTAGTATCAGAGCCAACACGAACTGGTGACACCCACAAGTTCTGCTCGCCATCAGGTCCTACGGCTTTCAAAAAAAAATGGTGCGTGTGGACTGTGCATAGTCTGCCTGGATAAATACGTTAGGTGAAACGCTGACCATCAGGGGGAGACTGTGGAAGATACATCGGTAAAATTGCATCATTCTTCATCTATGGTGACAGAACCGGCATCGTTTTCTTCTACAGAACTGCTGCGTGGAATAATCTCTGCAGGGGTTTTACTTTTGAATGGTCAGACGAAAGGTGACCTACCAAAAGACGTAACCTTCCGTACGAAAAATATATAATATTTATATAACGTCCAATATATGCATTCAAAATATATATAACGTTATTTATGTAAAAAGTAAAAATATATATTTATAAAGTGAAATATTATATATATATAAGGTTAATTTAATTAATTGATTTTTTTATTAATTAATTAAAATAAAAATTAATCTAGCAGATAAATACACACCTCCACAAACCTGCTCGATGTCGACAATGACAATGGCAGATTTCCAAAAAAAAATGTTGGACTCAGAGCATAAGATAAATAGCAACCACGATGAGGTCAGTAAAAGATTAGATGAATTCAAGATCAAGCTTGAGGGGCAGGCTGACAATATCAAAAAATAGGCTGACCAAATAAAAAATCTTCAAGATACGACAAATCGAATAGAAATAAAGATGGAAAATCAACATGTCCAAACAGAAGCAGACATCAGAGAGGTCTTAACAATGCTGAAAATTCTGTGTAAAAAGGCGAATTGTACACCTGAACAACTACTAAAAGAAAATTAAGAGAATTAAGAACACATCTTATCAAATTCAACAAAGTCAACAGACTCTCATGAAAAAGTTGAATCCCCAAAAAAATCAGTGACACCCCACCAAGAAGTGAGTAACACAGCCTTTACAAACAAGCAACTTTGTGATACCTTTACCAATCAACACCCTTTTTTCGCTCAACCATTAGCAACATACCAGCAAAGGGCAAAAGTCGAGATGCCTAAATTCGATGGAAACGAAAAAAACAACGTTGCGTGGATAAACAAAGCCGAAGAATACTTTGAGATATATGACATCAATGACGATGACGAAAAGCTCAGGCATGCATCCATGAAAATGGAAGGAGAAGCATATAACTGGTATATGTGGTGGAAAAAGACAACACACGTCATTAGCTGGAGAAAATTTAAAAGATGCATTCTTTAAAAGATTCCCAAGGTGTAAGAGAAGAAGAGTTCTTTTCAAAACTCATCAAGTTACGACAAAAAGGAAGTGTGGATGAATACACTCAAGAATGGGAGACCTTAGTAACACGAGTACCTGGGTTATCAGAATCTCGTCTTATTCAATCATACGTCTCAGCACTCAAAACCCATTTACAAGTATAACTTGAGATGCATGACATTTTATCAATAGAAGTAGCAAGACGAAAAGCAAAAACAACTGAAAATAAATTCGAACAAATATTTTGGTAAAAATCCGAAAAAACATATTCAAGACGAAGAACACCTCAGTATGCGAACGCAAAAAATACAAGATATGTTCCTCCACATCGTCGTGAAGATGAAAAATCTAATGTGGAAACGCAAAGGATAAAAGAGGGTAAATGCAAGTGTTGTGGTGAGAAGTGGGACCCCAAACATAGGTGTGCTAAAGGAAAAGAACCAAAGAACCTATATAATTGTGAAGCAACCAATGATTCAAACAGTGAAGACTCTGACATAGAAGAAACAGAAGATACCCTAGAATTCTCACCAGAATTAGATGACGAAAGTATTCCGCAAGTTTCATTATCAGCCATGACGGGTATATCACAACCTCAGACCTTAAAGTTAAAGGGACACATAAAGAAGAAAAATGTGGTGGTTCTCATCGACTTTGGTAGCACACACAATTTTTTTGATGCAACCATGGCAAAGAGACTCAATATTTTTTCTTTTCCCTTACCAAACATGAAGGTGATGGTAGCTAACGGTAAGAAGATTCAAAAGGTGGGGAAATGCCATAAGGTTAAATTGCAGATTCAAGACTTCAGTTTAGAGTCTTTGTTTTTCACAGTACCGTTAGGAGGAGTAGATGTAGTCTTAGGTATTCAGTGGTTACGAACTTTAGGTACTTATGCCGCCAACCATCAAGTACAATTTATAAAATTCAAATTGGGGAGGTCAAAAGTACAAATTACACGGATTCCAAGCACCAAAAAATAAAATTGTATCATCATCGCAGATGATGAGGATGATTCGAAAGGGAGCACCCGCTTATGTAGTACAATGTCATCAGTTAGAAATGTTACCTGCAAATATGACCAGTGAAGAGTCACCAGAGATACAAGATCTAATTAGGAAACATGAAAAAGTATTTCAAGACGTACCTATGAAGATGCCGCCTAATAGGGAAATTGAGCATACAATAGAAGTCAAGGCAGGATCAGACCCGGTCAACATCAAGCCATACCAATATCCACATCACCAAAAAACAGAAATTGAGAGATTAATCCAAGACCTCTTAAAATGTGGAGTCATCTCGAAAAGTAAAAGTCCTTACGCTGCTCCAGTGGTGTTGGTAAGGAAGAAAGATGGGTCATTCAGGCAATGTATTGACTATAGGGGATTAAACAAAATAACAATTAAAAGCAAGTTCCCAATCACCTTTATCGATGAAATGTTGGATGAGCTACATGGCGCAAGGTATTTCTCAAAATTGGACTTAAGATCAAGCTACTATCAAATTAGAATCAGATTAGAGGACACACCAAAAACGGCATTCCGAACACACGAAGGTCACTACGAATTTAAAGTAATGTCGTTTGGATTAACCAATGCACCAGCAACGTTTCAAGCAACTATGAACGAATTATTTCGCCCACATATTAGAAAGTTTGTATTAGTATTTTTTGACGATATTCTGATTAACAGTAAAACTTGGAAGGAGCACTTACAACATTTGGACAAAGTTCTTACACTACTTAAAGAACACCAATTTTACGCAAAAAAAAATCCAAATGCACCTTCAGAAAGGAAGAAGTAGAATACCTTGGACACATTATATCCCATGAAGGTGTAAAGGTGGACCCTAACAAAATCAAAGCTATAAAAGAATGAACCAAACCTGCTAATATGTCCAAGCTAAGAGGGTTCTTAGGTTTGACTGGATATTACCGAAGATTTATTAAAAACTATGCACACATAACTACACCTCTAACAAATCTTTTAAAGAAGAATTCATTTCTATGGGATGAGGAAGCAAGAAGGTGTTTTGAAAAATTAAAGGAAATTATGTCTAATGCTCTCGTATTAGCAACACCAGATTTTTGTAAACCATTTATCATTGAGTGTGATGATTTCGGATTCGGTATAGGTGTAGTATTAATGCAACAAGGACATCCAATAGCTTTTGAAAGTAGGAAGCTCAACAAAAGAGCACGCCTCAAATCCACATAGAACAGAGAAATGCTCGCTATCATGCACGCACTAACTAAGTGGAGGAAATATCTTTTGAGAAGTAAGTTTTCTATTCGAACAGACCATAACAGTCTCCAGCATCTCCTTCAACAAAAAACACTTTTCGAAGAACAACAAAAATGGATTGAAAAAATTGTTGCTATTGACTTTGAAATACTACATAAAAGAGGTAAAGACAATGTAGTAGCAGATGCCTTATCCAGGAAAGATGAAGAACCAACACTACTTGCAATTTCGGTTGTTGTCCCTGAGTGGCTTAACGAAATTCGAAGTGAGTATGCCAAGGATCCAGAAATAACAGCAATAATCAATAACCTTCCCAACAACTCAAAACTTGAGTGGAAGAATGATATCCTATGGTATAAGGGAAGAATCTATCTAAATACAAAATCCAAGTTTAAGTTTAAGATACTCAAGGAATTACATGACTCACCATCAGCTGGACATGTAGGATTCTTTTAGACTTACTACAATGCACGTCAATCCTTCTTTTGGAAGGGAATGAATCGTGATATTCAAAAGTATGTAGCAGAAAGTGACACATGCCAAAGGAATATAAATGAAAATATTATGACACCAAGATTACTTCACCCTTTAAACATTCCAATTAAAAAATGGGAAGAAATCTCGATGGACTTTATCGAAGGATTACTAGTATCTGAAGGCAAGGACAAGATTTTCGTAGTAGTCGACAGACTCACCAAATATGCTCACTTTATGGCAATAAAGAAGTCATACTCAGCAAAAGAAATCACTGAAATATTTTGCAAAAATATATATAAGTTACACGGTTTTCCAAAAGTCATTGTGAGTGATAGAGATGCCAAGTTCAAAGGTAATTTCTGGAAGGAATTGTTCAGCCATATAGGAACCTACCAAAATATGAGTTTCACTTATCACCCTCAAACAGAGGTTGTCAATAAATGTTTGGAGGCCTGCCTACGTTGCTACGCTACAGAAAAACAAAATAAGTGGGATCAATGGTTACATCTTGCTGAGTAGTGGTATAATTCCACTTATCATACATCAGCAAAAATGACGCCATTTCAAGCTCTATATGGGTATGAACCCCCGAAATGGAAAGATCTAGCTATTGTCCAGACAAATCTACCTGTTGTTAAAGATCAACTAGAAGAAACCCAAAAAATCGTCCAAATATTAAAAGAAAACCTGAATAATGCAAGGAATCGTATGAAGCAACAAGCAGACTGTAACAGAACCGAAAGAGAGTTTGAAGTTGGAGAATGGGTATTTGTTAAGCTCCAACCATACAAACAATTATCCTTAAAACAGAAAGGAAAAAACAAATTGGAACCAAAGTTTTATGGACCTTATCAGATCGACAAAAAGATTAGCTAAGTTGCATATGGTTTAAGCCTTCTAGAGACAAGTCGTGTTCACAACGTCTTCCACGTATCTTGCCTTAAAAGGGCACTAGGTAACAATCAAACAGCGCAAACAACGCTTCCATCCTTAGATGATGAGGGAAGAGTCATTTTAGAACCAGAAGGTATTTTGTCTACTAGAGAAAGAAAGCTTTGATATCGTACTATCAAGGAATATCTTATCAAACGGAAGGACTTACCAGAAGAAGAAGCTTCTTGGGAGAATGAAGCATTTTGTCAACAACATCTGTCGTTACGTATGCTTTGAGGACAAAGCATTCTTTCGAGAGGAAGGAAATGTTATGTAAAAATTAGTTAGTTTAGGTTTATTACTTAATTTTCAGTTAAATTAGACGAAAGGGCGCGATCATAAGATCATGCCCTTTCCCCAAAGGGTTTCCATGGCGGTATATAAGCCAGGAACCCCATTTGTAAACACTCATCATCTGTAATTTTATATTTTTAATAAAATATTTATACATATATTGCTGTTGTCCAAGAAGTTTTTGCTTCATGATTTTTCTTTAGGAAAGAGAATTTCTCCTACATATGATGAATAGACAGATTTATGCTAGATTCTCTGTGGTTAAAGATTGAGTTCTTTGAATTTAGAACATGCAAACCCCATAAACGGCAATGGCTTATTTTGATACTCAGATCCTAATTCAATATTTGAATACATCTTAATTACAATAAATGTGTTTTCAAATCTGTTTACTACAATGCTTCTGAGAATCGTTTTAGAAGAGAATCATGGTAAATGAGAGGATAATTTGAACTTATTGGTTTGTGAAGGAAGAAAAAGGGATAAATGAGCATACATAGGCTTGTCTTAAAGAAATGTTCTCAATGTTTTTTGTCATTCCATTTTTTATAAACAATTTGCAAGATAGAGATCTTATCTTTCGTGTTTGGTAAACTAGTGAGTGAAGTGAGGACTAGAAGTCTTAAGTTTTAAAATATCAATAATAAATATGGTTGTCAGGATGGACCTTCAAATGAAAATTGCATTTCTTTTAAAGTTAGAACTTAGGTATACAATATACATCGTTGGTTTGTAAATAAGTTGGTAGTGGTAGAGATTTCTTGCATGAGAATTAATGTCTTCTTTTATTCTAGTCGTACTATATATGTTGAAGAGATACCCATGTGCACATCTACTAATCTATGTGTTGCTTGCTTCCTATGGAGTAGTTCATGATTCAAGTTTTATTTTTTCTCTTTAATTCACATCTTTCTAATGATAATTATGAAGGATATTGTCAATTGGGTTTATCTTTGTTAGTCAGAAAGAATGATTGTTATCCTCTACATTTAAGTTAAGTTCAATTTATACAAATAATATGTTGAGCTCATATCTATTGTTGATTTTATTATTGTAATGGCTGCAACAGCAATAATATCCACTTATGTTATTGTTGTAGGTTTTAACCCGGTATAGAAATTACCTACATACGAATTCTAAAACACATAAAATAAACAATGCGAGAGCATAACACATAAAACACATATACACAGAGATTTTCCCCTGGATCCCAAAACTGGGACTACCAGCTTGATTTTTCATTATGTTCCTTTCAATGTTATAACACATATTTATACATGCCAAAGCATCCAATACCATGGACCAAAAACTATCGCGTCCAATACCATGGATCAAAAACCATCGCATCCAAAAACATGTGTGAAAATCATGCACAAAACCATAGGTGGGTCCGCCCATTCTAACATAGGGTCCAAAACCACAATTTTCCGGGGCGCTGCCCCGGACCCCATAAAGTGGGGTTACAAGTACGTCTCAAACCCCCTGTGACCTCCCCCCTCTAACCCCCGATTAACTACGTGGCCTAGTCATGGAAAGAATATAACACAACCCAACATTCTCCCACTTGTTGTTTTCTTTCCACAGGGGGCCACAAGAGAGCTTAGTCATTTTCTAGCGCTGAAACGCCCATTGTTTCTCTACACCAAGAGAACTTCTCAGAGCTCATATATTTTGTCAATGCATCTACAGTATTCTTTAAAGTGTCCACCTTTACCAACAACACCTTTTTGTATTCTATCATATCCCTCACAAAGTGATACTGAACATCAATGTGTTTTGTCTTTGAATGATATGTGAGGTTCTTTACCAAGAAAGTTGCACTTTGGTTGTCACAGTCTATCCTTATAGCTCCCTGTACTAACACCATACTCGAACACAATCTCTGCAACCAAATTGCTTCCTTGCTTGCATGAGTGGTTGCCATGTATTCTACCTCTGTAGTTAATAGTGCCATTACAGATTGTTCTTACTCATCCAACTGACTGCACCTCCAAATAGGTTAAACACATACCCACTTGTAGATCTTCTTTGATCAAGATCTCTAGCTCAGTCTGCATCAACAAAGTCATGAATATCCAACACTTTGTCCAATCATGGTCTTCCTTGGTAGAACAAACCATAATCACTAGTGCCATGCAAATCCCTGAAAACCCGCTTCATTGTTGTCCAATGCTGCTTCCCTGGTTTTGACATAAACCTGCTCAATACGCCCACTGCATGTGCAATGTCTAGTCTAGTACAGACCATTGCATACATCAGGCTACCGACTACACTTGCATATGGAACACGAGACATGTCCTATTCCTCTTCTTGTCTCTTGGGACATTGTTCAGCAGATAACTTCACACCTACAGGAATAGGAACCTTGACTGCTTTACTATTCTACATATTAAACCTCTACAGTATTGTCTTGACATACTTCCTCTAGTTTAACTAGAGCTTCCTTTTTGTACAATCTCTTTTAATTTCCATGCCCAAAATATAGTTTGCAACACCAAGATCTTTTATGTTGAATTTGGAGGACAAATGGGTCTTCAAATCCTAGATAATTCCTTTGTCATTTCCAACCAGCAACATATCATCCACATACAAGACCAGATAAATAACACTGCCACCAATTAATTTAAAATACACACAGTGATCTGCTTTGCTTCTGGTGAAGCCAAGTCCCCGTATAAATGTATCAAATTTCCCCTTGGTGACTGTTTTAACCCATACAGAGACTTCTTTAACTTGCATACCAGTTCTTTCTTACCCTTCACCACAAAGCCTTCAGGTTGCTTCATGTAGATTTCCTCTTCCAAAACCCTGTGAAGAAATGTTGTCTTCACATCCATCTGTTCTACCTCAAAATCAAAACCAGCAGCAACAGATAAAAGTAATCTAATAGAAGTTACCTTGGCAACAGGAGAAAAAATATCACCAAAATCAATTCCCGGCACCTGGGAATAACCTTTTGCTACCAACCGAGCTTTGGATTTCTCCACCTTCCCTTCTGCATTTGTCTTCTTCTTGAACACCCATTTGCTGCCAATGGGTTTCCTTCCAGCCGGCAACTCCACCAGATCCCAAGCCTCATTTTTGTGCATAGATGCCATTTCATCAACCATGGCCTCTTTCCAGAGTTTTCCATCCTCTGAATCCACTGCTTCCTTCATAGTTCTGGGATCATCATCAGTAACAGACAAAGCAAAGTTTGAACGGAAAGCATATGGACTATACCTTTCTGGCTGCCTTCTTTCTCGAGTTGATCTTCTCACAGCTGGAGTTTGTGGCTCTTCATCTTCTGATTCCTCCTCTGCTACAGAGTCTGATTCTTCCTCCTTTAGTTCAAACTCTATCTTCACAGGTTCCTGTGGTTGGACTTCATGTTTAATAACATCTTTCACCTCTCTGAACACCACATCTCGACTGTACACAACCTTCCTTGTTACTGGGTTCCAAAGCTTATAACCCTTTAAACCATCCTTATACCCAATAAAGATGCACTTTTCATATTTACTATCCACCTTGGTTCGTTTCTCCTTTGGAACATGTACATATGCATCACATCCAAATACCCTCAGATGTGAAAGAGAGGGTTTCTTACCAGTCCATACTTCTTGTGGAGTCTTATCCTCCAACGTTGATGAAGGTGACCTGTTGACCAAGTAACATGCAGCATCCACCGCCTCTGCCCAGAATTCCTGTCCTAACCCGGCACCATTGAGCATGCTTCTTGTCCTTTCCATCAACGTCTTTTTCATTCTTTCTGTGACTCCATTTTGATGAGGGGTATATGGAGTAGTCTTTTGCCGTGCTATACCACACTTCTTACAAAATTCTTCAAATTCCTTGCTGCAGAATTCTCCACCATTATCTGTCCTTAGCACCTTTATCTTTCTTCTTCTCTGTCTGATTTTTCCACCAGAGCCTTAAATTCTTTAAACCTGTCAAAGACTTCAGATTTCTTCTTAAGGAAATATATCCATGTATTCCTTGAGAAGTCATCTATAAATGATACATAGTACACAGACTTACCCAGTGATGGAACCTTCACAGGTCCAAACACATCACTGTGCACAAGCTCTAATATTTGTTTCGTCCTCTTCCCACCAGAGGGGAAACTCACCCGATTCTGCTTCCCATATACACAATTTTCACAGAAATCAAAATCCAGAGAGCTATTACTCATACCTTCTACCATACCTTTACCATGAAGTATTCGAAGGCCCTTCTCTCCAATATGTCCAAGCCGTTGATGCCACAACATGGTCTTCTCTCCAGAGACCACTAGATTTTCTACTCCATTTTCAGGAACCATAAAACTATTGCACCCGTCAACAATAGTGCTACCTTGCAGCTTGTACAGAGTTCCAATCCGAACTCCCTGCATCAATACCAGTGCTCCTCGACCCATCTTGCAGGTATCCTTCTCGAACACTGTCTTTACACCTGCATCATCCAACTTGCTTACAGAAATCAGATTTCTGGCCAACGCAGGAATATGTAGAACACCCGGAAGGGTTCTAACCATTCCACCTTCCAACTTCAACTTTACTTTTCCACGACCAATGATTCTAGCCTTCCTATCATCTCCTAAGAAGACATCACCACCATCATATTTCTCATACTCGCAGAACCACTCTCTATGGGGAGTGAAGTGAAAGGATGCACCTGAGTCAATCAACCATGCCTTATGATCTACATGTGTACTTGAAGAAGCCAAGTACACATCCCCACCTTCATCTGAGGTGGTTTTCACTTCTGCAGAAGGAGCATCATCAGATCCGTTTCCTTTATCAGGAGCTTTAGATTTACAGTCCCTTTTTTAGTGCCCTTCCTTTCCGCATTTCCAGCACACCACCTTTACAGGTTTTCCTGGAGATTTAGATCTCCCACTCGATGACGTATTTTTGTTTCTTTTCTAGGACCGTCCTCGTATAGACAAGGCATCACCATTCTGGCTCTCCATATTTTTCTGTCTCATCTCCTCTGTCAGCGAGGATGAGACTATTTCATCAAACTGCAAGGCAGTTGCACTGCTACCTATTGCAATAACCAGACTATCCCACGAATCTGGTAGAGAACAAAACAAATTGATGCACTTATCTTCATCTAAAATTTTAATATCAACAGATGCTAACAGACTTACCACGGTATTAAATGCATTAAAATGCTCTGTCACTGAGTCTCCATCTTTCATCCTCAGGTTAAACAACTTTTTTTGCAAGAACAATTTATTCACTAGAGACTTAGATTGGTACAAAGTCCCTAACTTGTCCCACAAAGCCTTCACTGTAGCTTCCCCTTATACATTCAACAATACTTAATCTGAGACACACAATCGTATTGTGCTCTTTTCCTTCCAATCCAACTTCTTCCATTCTTCATCAGACACTCCCATTGGTTTAGTACCTAGATCTACAGCGATCCACTGATCTTTATCCACCAACAGATCCTCCATATTGAGTTTCCACAACTCAAAACTCTGACCATTAAATTTCTAGATCTCTATCTTTCCACTGCTCGCCATCTTCTTTCACCACCAGTATTGATCTCGCAGATCTCCCACTGAATAGGGTCTACCACAGGCCTGAGCGAAACCCCTCAGCACAAAGGTGTCCCCGAAGCCAAAACAGTCTTCTGATACCAAATTAGGTTTTTAACCTCGTAACAGAAATTACCTGCATACCAATTCTAAATCACATGAAAAATAAAAATGCGAGAGCATAACACATAAAACACATATACACAGAGATTTCCCACTGGATCCCAAAACCGGACTACCAGCTTGATTTTTCATTATGTTCCTTTCAATGTTACAATACATATTTATACATGCCGAAGCATCCAATACCATGGACCGAAAAACCATCACGTCCAATACCATGGACCAAAAAACCATCGATCCAATACCATGGACCGAAAACCATCGCGTCCAAAAAACATGTGCGAAAATCATGCACAAAACCATAGGTGGGTCCGCCCAACCTAACATAGAGTCCAAAACCAAAATTTTTCGGGGCGTTGCCCCGGACCCCATAAAGTGGGGTTACGGGTACCCCTCAAACCCCCTGTTAACTATGTGGAAAGAATATAACACAACCCAATAATGTGTGTATTTTTTTTTCCTGTTTTCATTGGCATGGGTTTTCCAGGTGTGATGGTGCTTTATTACTTTCATTTACATTTGTGGATAGTCATGGTGTGATGGGGTTCCCTTAATTGGTTGAGATTTTGGTTTCTGGATTGTGTTGGAACTGAGTGATGTGCTCTTAGGAAAATTCCAAATAGTTGGGGATGGAGGTGGTTTAATCTCTTGGAAGCCCTTTACAGGTGGGTGGAGACAAGAAAACTCCTCAAGGTAATGGTGAAGAAATTTTGAGGCGTCCAAGATTGTTGTGGGCTTAGTGATCTCTTGACTAGTTTTAGTGGGATCACGGTAGCTTGAGGGTGGAGGTAGTTTAATCTCCAGGAAGCCCTAGTTGTTTATGCATTAGTTTTATTATGTGGTCTGTTGACCAATTTTGGTGAGATCACGGGAGCATGAGAGTGGAGGTGGTTTAATCTTTAGGAAGCCCTTGTTTTTTATGTCTTGAGTCTGACATTCATGCTTGGAATATGGCATGAGGGTGATTGGTTGAAAGAAATATTTGGTTCAATCCAATATATAGTCAAGTGGTATGTGGAAGTCCCTAACTTGGTTGGATTTTTCACATGTTAATAAGATCTATTTTCCTATTGTATTTTATTAGTACATGTAGTTTTTATTATGTGGCTTTGATGGTTGTTCTATCATGGTTATTATTCCAATTATATGTTGGTTATAAGCATGGTTCCATAATAGGTTCTAGCTTTGTTTATTGATATGTTTGATTTGTTGATGAATGGTTAATGAATGCATGAGCTAAAAAATGTTATTGCAACTATTATGAGAGGGAATTAGACCTTCTTAGTGATTCTTAGATAAGTTTCAGACCCTTATGCTCAAATATGCATTCATGACCTATAGATTACATGTTCACCATGTGTTTAATGAAATTACTATCATGGTTAGACCTTGTTAGGACAAGTCTTTAATCAAATTTTGTATGAATGGAATTGTCTTGATGTTTTCTATCATTCTAGAAAGTCTCACTGATTTCTACATAGTGGTCTAGAGGCTAGCCTGAAATGGTGACTCAGAATCTAGGACCCTATGAACTGGAATTTTTGGACCATACCTGCACCTTGGTATGTTTATGCATGCGTTTGGAGGCCTATAACCACATGAATTCCTTTTCATGCATGTGTTTGGGAGCCTTGAGCACTTAAATAGAAATCTAGCTCAATGTTTGGGCACTGGGACTAGTTGTTTAGCTCTTGGGTGTCTGGTAGCTCTTGAGGAAGGTCAATAAGGTTTCAGTTTGTTGACTCCACTTCCTTAATCATAACTAAAAGGTTGGGTAATCTCATAGTATTCCTCAACTCATGTTTACCAAGGTAGGACAATTAAGTTGGGAAAATGTGGGAGGGATGGTTACATTGGTATTAGAGCATGGTTCAAATACTTGGACTGAATGGGAAGAATGTGTTTTTCATGCATTCATGTTAGTGTTTGTATGGTTTTTATGCATGAATTTTCATGGTTATGGTTTTCGTACATGAGATCATGGTATGTAGTTGGTATTATAATGCATGATGTCATTATATTTATATGATTATGTATATACATGTATCATGTTAATCTGGATGGATTTTGCAGACGAGATAGACTCCCCTCAACTTCACTGAGGTATGTTGATTATGTTTATATTTGGTTTATGTGACATGGTGTTTTTGTAAAAAGAAGAGGATCAGAGATGACTAGAAAAATGGTGGAGTATAGTTCATGAGACTCTCCTTACTGATCAAATGAGTAGCCAAGAGATGGGTACTATCTTGACATGGTAGACACTTTGAGAGGTCTAAAGTCAAAGATTAGAAGTTGTAAGGTAGATAATGATGTAATCATTCAGCCACAGGAATGACTCTTCAGGGCATAGGAGAAATAAATAGAGGTTAATGTAGTTATCCTTCAGATTTTGCCAGACTTGCAGAGAAAGAGACAACAACATATCAGTTATTGAAAGGAGTACATGACTAATGGGGCATATGGTAGTAGGTCTCATGGTGGGCACAGGTTGGACAGAGATGACACAGTCATAGATGGTAGGTTCTTGGATACACATGATAGGAGAGGTAGTGAATATGGGTTATGTTATAGTTTTGGTTCAACCAGATATCATGTTCATCATTGATATAATCCTTATAGGAGGAGTGACGGGGATATTTTTGGATGAGTTCAAGAAATCCAAGCCACCTATGTTTGATGGAGAAATGAAGAAACTAAAAGATGCAAAGGAATGGTTACATGGCATGGAGAAGCTCTTTGAGTTGCATGACTATACAGAGAACATGAAAGCTAGGATAGTTATTTTCAGCCTCACATGGAAATAAGACATTTGGTGGGAAGATGTGAAGCGTGTCACATACATCAAGATAGAGGAGCTAAGTTGGAATGAATTTAAGAGACTCTTGACGAGGACATACTTGTCATAGTGGGATAGGTGGGTGGCCACCAAAATCCACCTGGATCATTCCTCCCCCCTTAGGAAGCAATGGTTCGCATTGCATTGAGTTCTTCCATCTAGTGAACTTGGTCCTTGGTGAGTTGTTATGCAATCTCTAACGTGTCTAGTAATGGTGAGAAGCATGGTAGATGGCATTCCATATTGAACACTCGGTGCAAGAAAAGGAATGGAGGAATGTTTTGCTCCAAAGCATTGTTTCCCATAGCCTTGGTAATGTTGTAAGGACCATGTCGGAGTTGTTTGAGGTTTTGATGGGCTCTTGTAAGGTGTTCTTTTTGCAGACGTAACCAAACTTTGTCGCCCACCTGAAAATTTTGTGGTACCCCTATGGGTGAGGAGAAGTTTTTCCTGTGTTCTGTCATGACTGTATCCCTTTGTTGTTGTTGTTGTGTGGAGGAACCATTTGCGGGGGTCATGGATGTGGCAACGATCTTCCCCTTACTTTGGGATTGAACTAGACAGAAAATGAATTTCCTAGTTTGGGAGACGATCTTGCTACATTTTTTAGCAGAGATCAAAGATGTGGCGGTAGGCGGGGCTACCTTTAGTATCATGTATAATGAATTCCCAAAGAAATAATGACAGTGCGAGGCCTTGACTCATACACAACATGTCACCTCCATAAGAATGGTTGGCCTAATAGTGCATCACAAACATCTAGAGGTGCAACATCACATAATACCTCGTCTGTGAAGGGTTTGATGCTGTAGGGAAGGCAGCACTACTGTCAAACTTGGTCATCTCATCCTTGGTGAAGCCACCCAATACTATATAGCTGCAGTTATGGTGTAGTCAGTAGGCCCAACTGCTTCATGACCTCTGCTGAAATGAGGTTCTTTTGGCTGCCACTGTCGACAATGAATTTTAGTGTTGAACCCTTCACCCACATCTATGAGTGGAAAAGACGCTCCCCCTCCTCTAGTTCTTTAGGCTCATTCTTCTAGATCATCGCAATGGCGAGCTCTGCATCAATGATCTGCTTCCCTTTGCCATTCCCCTTGCTGGGTTCTGACTTAGGGTCAGAACATGCATCTAATTCTGAAGCCTTCAACTTGGCCACTAGTGACTACTTGGTCCGACACTCACTTGTGTTGTGAGTGGGCCTCATGGAACTCACATCACTTCCATGTGTCCTTCTTCAACTTCGTGGTGTTTTTCTTTTGTTACACCTTCAACGAGTTGTCTTAGGTTGCCCCGTCTTGGCTTTGTCTTAGGTTCTACGATTTGGGAAGCCTTTCCCTTGCTTCGAATTCACAGCTCCAAAGTCTCGGTTCTTTTGTTTGAACTTCTGCTTGATTTTGACAGCGTATCAGTACACCGTGTCGAGTGACGAGATGTTCAAGAACTCCATCTCTTCCTATATGTATCTATGTAGGCAGTCATGGTACTTGAGTACCAAATGCAGCTCAGAGTCCTTGATACCCAACTGTGTGCGAAGGGTATGAAAAATGTTTGTGAACTCTAGAACATCTTGGTCCCTTCCCTGCCGCAGCGTGGTCCTTTTTATGTATTTGTCCTCATAGATTTTGACAAGGTAGTACTACTCCTTGATGGCATCCCAGAAGGAATTCCAAGTGGGTGTGAGTGAAAATAGTGAGCCTGTAGTTTCATCCTTCTACTCGCAATAGGTTTCCCACCAGTCATTGACGTGGGGGGCTTCTTTGAGAAGAACAAAAACAATCTTTTCCCAACTAGAAAAATCATGAACGGAAAAATAATCCTCTAGTAGATTTAACCATTTATATATGACATCTGTGTCTATCTGGCCCTTAAATATGGGGATTTCAAAATTAACTTGTACCTTAAATGGTGTGGCATTTCCATAGTAGCTATTGGAAGTCGATGTGTTGCCCCTGGGTAGCCGCTGAAGGATATGGGAAAACCTATCCATCATCGCATTCCTTTGTCACTAAAGGGCTTCTTTGAGCAAGATTTTGATAGGATCTCCTACCCCCTCATCTTTCTTTTCATCCGCCATGGGAGGCCATCGAGATTTCTGAGGCTAGTCTTGCAAAGGTTCGACCAGTTCAAGCCCTAACTCCTTATATCTCGACCTCGTTGGGGACATGCAAAGAAAAAGAGAGAAAAAACGGACACCTATGATACCACTAATCCAGATTTAAATAGGAATGCAACAAATTACAGAGATAATCATAAAAATAGAGATGCAGTAGAAATAATACTTCATTTCATTACTGTAAAATACTGAAATATGCTTACAAACAGAAATGGAAGTAATCCAAATAGGGCGATGGTAGCTTATCTCTGAGAAGAGATGTGGCGTATACATGCATATAAACTAATTTATAATGAGGCTTGAATGCCTGTTTATTGTTGAGAAACAATGGAAAACCCTAAACATCAAAAAACCTAACCCTAGAAGATGAAACACCAAACTGTGGGCCCCGTTTGGGTAAATTGATACATCAACTTCCTAGGGTCATAACTTTGGCATCTAATCTCATTTGACACGTACATTAGCTCATTAGAAATATCTATCTGAGGACTATAACTTTGGGAAGAGAAACATCGGTATATGACCATTGTTGCTCCCAGTTTTCCCAAAAAATGTCGTTTAGGGCCTCAAAACGGCTCCGAAAATTCAGGACTCGAAAAACTGCTAAAAATAGTAAATTGTACTACAAATAAGGAAACTGAAAAAATTGGCAAATAGTTGTGGGGGTCCAAGTGGGATAAATGGGTGTCCACCAACATCCACTTGGATCATTCCTCCCCCCTTAGGAAGTAATGGTCCCCATTGTGTTGAGTACCTCCACCTGCTGAACTTGGTCCTTGGTGAGTTGTTACACAATCTCTGATGTGTCTAATAATGGTGAGAAGCATGGTAGAGGGCATTCCATATTGAACACTCGGTGCAAGAGAAGGAATGGAGGAATTTTGTGCTCTAAAGCATTGTTTCCCATAGCCTTGGCAATGCTGTAAGGACAATGTCAGAGTAGTCTGAGCTTTTGATGGGCTCTTGTAAGGCGTTCTTTCTGCAGATGTAACCAAACTTTGTTGCACACTTGAAACTTGTGTGGTACCCCTGTGGGTGAGGAGAAGCTGTTCCTATGTTCTGTCATGACTGTATCCCTTTGTTATTGTTGTTGCATGGAGGAACCCTTCACGGGTTCATGGATGTGGCAACGATCTTCCCCTTACTTTGGGAGCAAACCAGATGGAAAATGAATTTCCTAGTATAGGAGACGATCTTGCTACATTTCTTAGTAGAGATCAAATATGTGGCGGTAGCTGAGGCTACCTCTGGTATCTTGTATAATGAATTACCCAAAGAAATAATGACAATGCGAGGCCTTGACTCATACACAACATGTCATCTCCATAAGTATGGTTGGCCTAATAGTACATCACAAACATCCAGAGGTGCAACATCACAGAATACCTCATCTATGAAGGGTTTGATGCTGTAGGGAAGGTGGCACTACTGTCGACATCAGAGATCTCGTCCTTTGTGAAGCCACCCAATACTTTATAGCTGCAGTTGTGTGTAGTCAGTAGGCCCAACCGCTTCATGACCTCTACTGAAATAAGGTTCTTTTGGCTGCCACTATCGATAATGAACTGCAGTGGCGAACCTTTCACCCACATTTGTGAGTGGAAAAGACTCTCCCCCTCCTCTAGATCTTCGGGCTCATTCTTCTGGTTCTTCAAAGTGGCAACAATGGCATTGGGCTCTACATAAATGATCTACTTCCCTTTGCCATTCCCTTTGTTTGGTTCTAACTCAAGTTTGGAACATGCATCTAATTCTGAAGCCTTGAACTCGGCCACCAGTGACTGCTTGGTTCGACACTCACTTGTGTTGTGAATGGGGCTCTTATGGAAGTCACACCACTTCCCTATGTCCTTCTTCGACTTCGTGGTGTTGTTCTTTTCTTGCAGCTTCGACGGGTTGCCTTGGGTTGCCCTATCTTGGCTTTGTCCTTAGTTCTACGATTTGGGGAAGCCTTTCCCTTGCTTCAGATTCATAGATCCAAAGTCCCGCTTCTTTTGTTTGAACTTCTGCTCGATTTTGACAGTGTATCGGTATGTCATGCCGAGCGAGGAGATGTTCCTAAACTTTATCTCTTCTTGGATGTATCTGTGTAGGCAGCCACGGTACTTGAGTACCAAATGCAGCTCAGAGTCCTTGATACCCAATTGTGTGCAAAGGGTATAAAAAATGTTTGTGAACTCTGGAACATCTTGGTCCCTTCTCTACCACAGCGTGGTCCATTTTATGTATTTGTCATCATAGCTTTTGACAAGGTAGTACTACTCCTTGATGGAATCTCGGAAGGAATTCCAAGTGGGTGTGATTGAAAATAGTGATCCCGTAGTTTCATCCTTCTTCTCACAGTAGGTTTCCCAACAATCCTTGATGTTGGGGGCTGCTTTGAGAAGAGCGAAAACAATCTTTTCCCAACTGGAAAAATCATGAACAGAAAAATAACCCTCTAGGAGATTTGACCATTTATCAACGACATCTGCGTCTATCTGACCCTCGAATATGGGGATTTCAAAATTAACTTGTACCTTAAATGGTGTGGCATTTCTAGAGTAGCTGGAAGTCGACATGTCACCCCTAGATAGTTGCTAAAGGGTCTGGGCAAAGCTATCCATCATCGCATTCCTTTGTCTCTTGAAGGCTTCTTCGAGCAAGATTTTAATAGGATCTCCTATCCCCTCGTCTTTCTTTTCATCCGCCATGGGGGGCCATCAGGATTTGTGAGGCTGGTCTTGTAAAGGTTCGACCAGTTCAAACCCTCACTACTTATATCCCGACCTCGTTGGGGACATGCAAAGAAAAACAGAGAAAAAACAAACCCCTTTGATACCACTGATTCGGATTTAAACAGGAATGCAGCAAATTACAGAGATAACCATAAACACAGATATGCAATGGAAATAATACTTCATTTCATTACTGTAAAATACTGAAATACGCTTACAAATAGAAATATAAATAAACCATCTAGGGCAATGGTAGCTTACCTCTGAGAAGAGATGTGGTGGCTACATGCCTCTGAATTGAGTTACAATGATGGTCAAACGCCTATTTATTGTTGAGAAATAATGGAAAACCCTAAACATCCAAAAACCTAACCCTAGAAGATGAAACACCAAACTATGGGCCCCGTTTAGGTAAATTGGTACATCAAATTCTCGGGGTCGTAACTTTGGCATCCAATCTCCATTTGACGCATACATTAGCTCGTTAGAAATATCTATCCAAGGACTATAACTTAGGTCATAGACTGATTTTGCTCCTATTTTTCCCAAAAAATGTTGTTTAGGGCCTCAAAATGGCTCCAGAAGTTCAGGACCCAAAAAATTGCTAAAAATAGTAAATTGTGCTACAAATAACGGAACTGGAAAACTGATAGAAACAATTGTGGGGGTCCAAGTGGGATAGGTGGGTGGGCACCAACATCCACCTGGATCAACATCACTGTGCACAAGCTCTAATATATGTTCCACCCCCTTACCATTAGATGGGAAACTCACTCGATTTTGCTTCCCATATACACAATTTTCACAGAAATCAAAATCCAAAGAGTTATTAGTAATACCTTATACCATATCTTTACCATGAAGTATTCTAAGGCCCTTCTCTCAAATATATCCAAGCCTTTGATGCCATAACATGGTATTTTCTCTAGAGACCACTAAATTTTCTACTCCACTTTCAGGAACCACACAACTGTTGCACCCATCAGTAAAAGTGCTACCTTGCATCATGTACAGAGTTCCAATCCAAAATCCCCGCACCAATACCAGTGCTCCCTCAAACATCTTGTAGGTATCCTTCTTGAACATTGTTTTTACACCTGCATCATCCAACTTGCTCACAGAAATCAAATTTCTGGCCAATGCAATAATATGCAGAACTCCTGGAAAGGTTCTAATCATTACACCTTGCAAATTCAACTTAACTTTTCTGCAGCCAATGATTTTAGCCTTCTTGTCATACCCCAAGAAGACATCACCACCATCATATTTCTCATACTCACAGAACCACTCTCTATGGGGAGTGAAGTGAAAGGATGCACTTGAGTCAATCAACCATGCCTCATGATCTACATGTGTACTTGAAGAAGCCAAGTACACATCGCCACCTTCATCTGAGGTGGTTTTTGCCTCTGTAGAAGGAGCATTACTGTTGGGTCCCTATAATACTAGTGATTACCCCATTACTATGGTAGTTGTACCCCTTATTAATATTGTTGTGCCCCTATTGCCCCCATATTGTTATTACTGTGCCCCATAGAATCCCCCTATTGTTATTTTTGTGGCTTTATATTATTATTGTTAGGTCGGTTGGGTTATATTGTGACTCCTTAGACTCAAATATATAGAAAGGAGGTTTTGTCATTTGTATCATCCAAGAATTATTCATTTATGTAATGTAAAGGAGGCTTCCCCCTCGAAGAGGCTGAATTCTAAGGCGTCGATCTATCTTTTCTATCTTTTCTTGAGCTGGTTTCATAACATTTGGTATCAGAGCTTTGGATTCTAGGGTTTCGCTGCTCCAAACAGGTCATCGTGGCATTTTCGCTATACCATTGTTTATGTGATGTTTTATAAGACAAAAAAAAAAACCCATTTGAGAAGAAATCGTGCTGAACCTTGGATCCAAATTTCAGAGCTTGTTACACGATATTTGCGGAGATATGATCTGAGGAAGTTGGTCTTTTTGCAGACTCCTGAATTGCATTCAAAACAGGTGACCTGGGGAAAATCATCATAACTTTCTCTCTGAGCATCGGATTGAAATTTCGTAAGAAGTTACAGAACGAGAACGGATTGTAGCTTCTTGTGTGAAGTTTTCAGATCCAAAGGTCGAAACAGTGACTCGTGGCACGTCGTACAAGTTCTCTCTACTGAACTAGTCTATAATCAAGTCACTGTGGGAGATTTCGCATAACGCTTCCTTGGAGAATCCAATTTGGGTCAGACTTGTGGCATTGGAAATAGGACACAGAGGGATACTACAGGTCACAAATTCAGAACTAGATGATTGGAAAGTACAGAGATACATCAGAGACAATATCGAGCTCCTACAAAGTGAAAAAAGGTGTGTAGATTTTCTTAAATTTTTGCTTAAGCTTGGTTTGAAAATTTATTTTGAAGGAATTCAAAGGGCAGAGTAGAGCATTATTATCGATACCTGATTCCCCGAGGAAAGAAAATGCAAACACCTAGTAAGGAACCTGAAAGCTCTAGCATGACTCAAGAAGAAGAGGAAGAAATGCTACATGATATATCAAAATTACAAGACCAAGTGTAAAGAATGTCAGCCTCACAAAAGCTAACAGAAGCTAAGATAAATGGCATGGAATCTAAGATAAAGGGCATGGAAGCTAAGATGGATGATTGGAAGAAAAATTTGAAGACAGACATGGACTATTTGAAGACAGATTTTAAGAAAGATTTGAAGACAGACATGGACGATTTGAAGACAGATTTGAAGACAGACATGGACGAATTGAAGATAAATATGAATAAGTTGCTACAAGAAATGGTCGCTAAGGGTGAAAGGGTAGTAAAGGGAACTCATGATGAGAACAAAAGAAATGTTAATCATGATTCCATAGAATCTAATGTGGGGTTGAAGACCCATCATATTCCAAAAATCGATATGAGGAAGTTTGATGGCAAGGATCTCGCAACATGGATATTACAAATGGAGCAATTTTTCGATCTCAATAATGTGCAAAACACACAAAAGGTACATATGGAAACTTTATATTTGGAACCAAATCAGTTTGTATGGTATCAATGGCTTTGCTCTCGTAAACAATTTATCACTTGGTGCCCGCCCTAATTTTTACACGAAGAATTGATGGCACATTATGAGGATACAAAAAGAAACACTTTTTTTAGCCAATTGATAAGTCTCAAACAAAAGGGTTCAATAATGGAGCACATTGAGGAGTTCCAAAAACTGAACATAACGGTAAAACATATTCTAGAGGAGCATAGGATTGATGTGTTCATAGGGTCTTTAAAGGATAATAGCCAACATGATGTTTGCCTTTGGGAACCTGATTCATTAGAGAAGGCATTCAGGTTAGCAAGAAAAATGGAAAGCAAAATTATGGCAACCAAGAAGCATACCACTCACAACTATAAAGATGAAAGTGTTGTGCCTAGCCTTCCACAACCAATAAGGTTGACACCACAACAATTGGAAGAAAAAAGAGAAAAAGGGCTTTGTTACAGTTGTGATAGTAAATACACTAAAGGTCATAAGTGTGCTGAGAAGAAATTATTGTACATTGATTGTGAAGAGGAAGAAGAAAAGGAGAAAGAAAAGTCAAAAGAAGAGTATATACTCCAGGAACAAAGCCTAGATGAAGAACAAATGAATCCGACGATATCTTGTAATGCATTGGCGGGAATTACCACTCCTCAAACCATCAAGATAAAAGAACAAATCAAGAAGAAAAAGGTAATAGTGTTGATTGTTCAGGAAGTACCCACAATTTTATTCATTGTAAGGTAGCAAAAGAATTGAATTGCTTCCTATATCCAGCACCAGAGTGTCAAGTGATGATTGCAAATGGAGGAACAATAAATTGCTCTGGAAAATGTCATAATGTCAAGCTATCCATGGGAGAATATGTATTGACTAGCCCAATGCTTTCCATTCCAATGGGAGGTGTTGATGTTGTACTAGGAGTCCAATGGCTA
>APFE031266731.1:0-13889 GCA_000404065.3 Pinus taeda | reverse complement strand
CTTTTCGGAGATAATGTCGATCCACAATGGGCATCCTGGTGCATTGAATCTTCCTCCCTTCTCCATTTATAAAAGTCTGTCCTCATGCATTAGACAGGCTAGTTTTTGAGTTCAAGCTAGTTCTGGAGGAATGCTAGTTGTGATTATGCTTGTCTGGAGTGATAGTAAGAGTCTTGAAGCATAGGGAGGTTATGCTGCCGGAATCCTGAGAGAGAGAATGTCTATTGCAAGGCATACATAGCTGCTTGCCCAGCCAGAGAATAGGTTCAACGTTAGAACCTTGGTTGTATCTTTCTCTGCCTATTACTCATTAATAGATGACTACTGTTATGGTTCCATTCTCATTTGTCTCATGATGGTTAATGTGAATTACATCCTTTTTGACTGATGTATAGTTGCTTTTACTAGATTTCACGCTTGTGTTTGTTCTCTCTTTGCATGTGCAGGGGTCCATCTGTGAGGATAGTGGAGGATCGTGACCGAGCAGAGCGAAGGAGTGAGAGCGGCATCTCTTCATCAAACAAATAGCGCTGGAATCCAAGTAGGTGTCCATTACCCACTTTGTAATCTCAATTAGGAACTTGCAGGGTAGCATTGATTGATTGTTGCTAGACCCGTTCTGGGCTAGTGGGATCGCCTCTGTCCGCAGAGGGGATTTACTTGTTTAACAATTCTTATTCAAAATGTATTGTAAAGTTGAAGTCCAAAGGACATGTACAAAATATGAAGAGTCATGTAAAGTCAAAAATTCATAGGAAGTCAAACAATCATGAGGGTAGTCAAAGTGTCATAAGGGAGGTAAAGTATCACCCCATTGGTTACATATATATCATCATTGTATGAGAAAAGGACTTTTCACCTTGGCTCCTCCCACAATGCATTAGGGATACAAGCTAGTTCTTTTGGGAGCAAGTAGTGGCTCCAACGCTCCACTATTGGAGCTAGTGTTTTTCATTGTATACATGTGTCTTGGGATTTTTTCTTAATATATGAAGCATTATGGCCAACATGTTCTTCACACATGGATTATGAATGTTTATAGGACTATTTTGTGAATTTTTTTTATTCATGTTTGTTTTCACTAGTACGAAAGTAGTTGAACTATTTCAATTATTTTAGTGCTTCTCATATTAAAAAAGTGTTGTAGTGGTTGCAATGCCTATCGTATCTTTTTGGACTATTCTACTAGATGTTAGACGAATATCTCTTGTTTGTGTGTGCTTCTACTAGAGTGGTACTATTATCTCTCTCGTGGAGGTTGTCTTTCTCTTCCCTCTATAATAGAAGAACCTTGACACACCTACAACTGAACACTCACCAAGCAGAATTACTTTCTTTTCAAAGGCACACATGTGTTCCTCTCTCTTATTGACATGTAGAGCCAAGACAAATGTAACAGGCCCTAGTTAAAAGTTCATGTAATAAAAGTTAATAAAGGAAAAATAAGACCATGGTTAAGGGACACTTATTCCAATATGAATGTTGGGAAAATATATCCTAGTGGGCATCACTGGATGTGTTTATGGCTAAGGGAAATTGGAAAAGGAAATAACTAAGGAATTAAAAAGGAAAAGATGTATTTTGGAAATTTTATTTATGAAAATAAAGGAAAATAGGAGAAAAGGAAGGTGCAAGGTCATAGGTTGTATGTGAGGAGGAAACTGAAGGAAAATAATGGAAAATGAAGAAAATAGAGGCCACATTGATAAAAATCCTTCTGAGGATTAGTTTGTAACCTTTTGTCAGTATAGTTTTAGAGCTCTATCATTCTTCTCTCTCTCACACACTCTGGGACACTTAAATTTTTCTTAGAGAATTATAGCTTTGGAGCAAGGAAGAAAAAAACAAGAAAAGGAAGGAAAAGGAAAGGAAAGGAAATAAAATATCAAGTAAGGAGAAGTAGGATCAAGTAGCTTCAGAAGGAATACTTTTAGGTAAAATATTTCATGTGTGATTTCCTAGCTGTTTTTGACATGCATGGCTTTGCATGTTGATATATGGTCCTCTTGTTATCGGTGGCATGGTTTTGTTGAGTTATGACAGTGGTTTTCAGCCTTTCTTTTCCTTTTTCTAGATAGCCATGGTGTGATGGGATTGTTTTCTCGGTTTTGAGATTTGGAATTTCCAAATAGTTTCAGAATCTGGGGCAGAGGTATTCTTAGGAAAATTCCCAAAGGCCTAGGAATCCCTTGACCTATTTTGGTAGGATACATGGTAAAACCTAAGGGTGGTGTCTTGGTTTAGGACCTAGTGATCTGATGTGGATTACGGTAAAGCCTGAGAGACAAGAAAAATAGAAAATTCCTCAAAGATAGTGATGGATTCCAGAGGCATTCCATGCTCGGTTTTGTTTTTGTGATCTCCATGTTAGTTTTGGTGAGATTACGATTTGGTGAGGGTGGAGGTGGTTTAACCTATGGATTCTTTGGTTGTTTTTGGATTAGTTTATCCATGAGACCACACATGCATGCTTGTAATATGGAATAAGGGTGATTGGCTTAATGAAATATTTTATTCAGCCATGTCTATGGTCGGGTGGTACGTGGAAGTCCCGAACCTGGTCGACTCTTTCCTATGTTTCATAAAAGCTAAGTTCTGTTGATTTTTTACTTGTTCATATGTGGCTTTAATAGGTTTTATATCATTTTTATTTACATGGTTTAATTCTGGTTATAAGCTTGGTTATGTGATTGATTATAGTCATGGCTATTTCATGTATTTACTTGTAACTAAAAGGATAATGGATGCAAGACAAAATTGATGTCAAAACAGTTAAGGGAAGATGGTGGTGATCCTTCTTGTCAAGTATCATATGATTTATTTGTCATTTATGCTTTGTCTTCTATTCATGTCTTGTAGATTGCATTACTGCCAAGTGTTTGATAGAATGTCAGTCCTGGTTGGGGATGGTCAAGCCTAGTTCTGGAGTCTATTTTTGATTTGTAAGTCTTGTCATTATGTAAATTATGGATTCTGAAAGTTACAGGGGTTTCTAGGAAGTGACCTAGATTATGGGCTTGAAAAGTGGCACAAATTTTGGAGTCACAAGCACAGTCTGAGGAGAAAAGTCCCCAAACACATGCATGCCTTGTTGTATGAGTGTCTAGAGCCTCCCAGATGCACCCTTGTCCATATCAAGGGAGCCAAGGGTTTAATGGTTTAAAACTCAGCGGGACCTAGGGAAGGGTCAGGGGAATGACTGGGATGCATTCTAGGAGTCCTATAGTAGGTGTAGAAGGTTTGGTATGGTGTGTTTCCATCCATTCCACTTCATTAACTGACACATAGGGATTCAAATCATATCATAGTAACTTCTTGTCACATGTTTTCCATGGTTATCTAGTTACTTGGGTAGATGTGACAGGAGGGCGTTACAGAGTCGTATCAAAGCATGTTTCACCGCTCAAACTGGATCGGTTTTGTATTGGTCATGCATTCATGTCAATTGCATATGTGTTTCTTGTGTTGTAAGACCATGTGCATGTTATATTTGTATGGTATGGGTTATGGTTGTAGTGTGGTCGCCATGGGAAGTTGATGGCATTGTTGTGGAGTGTGTCAACATGAGTGTATGGTTGATTATGCATTGTTTATGCACGTTACTATTCACATGTGGTAAAGTGTATAGTGATGTGGTTGTTGTTGTCATGTATGAGGTCATGGTATGTGTACTCGATATGGTCATGCATCGATGGCTAGAATCTAGCTAGAATGATGGTTATATGCTTATGTGTTATATTTCTATATGTTGTCATGATTATGTTATACATGTATTACATTGATTTTTTGATCCTGAAGACGAGGTATCCTCCCTGAATTATGTTATGGTACATTGGTTTATTGTGATTGGTTTAGTTGACAAGATATACCTTGCAGGAAGAATATCAAAGATGACTAGCAAGATGGTAGAATATAGCTACCGAGACTCTCCCTATAGACTAGATGAGAACCATGGTTTTGGGCACTCTTTTGATTTGGAAAACACACTGAGAAGTTTAAAGGAATAAATAAGGAGTTGTAAGGTAGACAATGACAAAATCATACAGGCATACGAGAAAAAAGTAGAGTTAAATGTGGTGATACTTCAAAGTTTGTCAGAATTATAGTGACAAGGACCACTTCATATAAGCCATGAGAAGGAGGACATAACTAATTGGGGATATGGCAGTAGGTCTCATGGTGAGTACATGTCAAATAGAGAGGACATGATTAGAGATGGAAGGTTCTTGGACACTTCGGATAGGAGGGGTGATAGACACAGGTACTATTCTATTTCTCACTCAGACATGCATTATGATCATCATCGTTATCATCCTTACAGGAGGAGTGATGAGGGATATTTTCCAAAGGAATTTAAGAAAGTCAAGCCACCTATATTTAATGGAGAGATGAAGAAATCACAAGATGCAGAGGCATGGTTTCTTGGTATGAGGAATGTTCTTCAACTTACATGATTATTCAGAGAACATGAAAGCAAAGATAGACACTTTCAGTCTTAAAGGGAAAGCAAATATCTGGTGGGAGGATATGATGAATGTTAAAGGTTTTTGGGAAGATGAATTGACTTAGAATGAGTTTGAGAGGCTCTTCAAGAAGAAGTATTTGTCGAAAAGGTAATATAATGATAGAGCTAAGGAATTTTATGAGTTTCATATGGGTTCCATGACAGATGATGAGTATACTAGCAGGTTCTTGGACTTGTTAAAATATGTGCCTTACCTCAAGGAGGAGAAGGCCAAGGTTAAGAGATTCATTAGTGGACTATCAATAGCATACAAAGACTAGATTGAGTTTGATGAGCCTACATCATTGGAGGAGGCCATTTGAAAGTTGAAACATTGTTATGAGAAGTTGAAGTGCAAGGTTGAGCCTAAGTGTGACTTGAAACGAAATGAGAAATTTAAAGGAAAATGGCCACCAAGGTAGGGAAGACCTTAAGATGCAGGTGAGAAATAAAATGTGGTCCCTTACAATAAGTTCAATACAATTGAGAAGGGACATGGAGAGAAATAGACTAGAGGGAACGGTCAAGAACCATTGCATTGTTGGAAATGTGGCAAGAATCATTGTAAGAGGGTTTTTCCACAATATCAGGGTGGTAGACCCGAGATCTATAGTACTCATGAGGTGCATACAGTTGGGGATGTTGGTCATAAAATTCCTCATATTTATGCAGTTGTGGATAGCAAGCAGACAAATCATTAGGCATCTATCATTGATATGGACAGTAAGATTTGTGATCAAGTTGTTTCTATTTTGATTTCTCTTGGATCTAATTATAGTTATATTAATCCTGACCTAGTGGATAAGTGTGGTTTGAGAAGAGAAGTGCATGCAGAATATTGGTTGGTAGAGTTGGCTACAAGTACAAAGAAGAGAGTTCACCATTAGGTAATAACTTGTGCATTTGACTTAAATGGTATGCCTACAGCAGTACATTTCAATGTACTACCATTGGGATCATATAACATGCTTTTGGGTATGAATTGGTTGTACCTTCACAGGACCAAATTGGATTGCTTTAACAAGACCATTGAGTGCCTGGATGATAATGGGGGAAATAGAACTTTGCAGGGAAAGAAGAAGCTTATATCAATGAGGGTGGTTACCTCTATGCAGGCTAAGCGTAGTTGTAGAAAAGGTTGTGTGATGTTTACAGTGCATATATCTAGTGACAAGGGTAAATATGTTGAAGATGCATAAATATTCAAGAGGTACCCTATATTACAGTAGTATCAGGATGTGTTTCCAACGGATATTCCAGAGTTACCTACTCACAGGGAAGTGGATTTCTCTATTGAGTTGGTGCTAGGGGCAGCACCAATATCGAGGGCACCTTACAAGATGAGTACCCCAGAGCTAGTAGAGTTGAAATTGCAGTTAAAGGAGATTCTTCACAAGGGATACATTAGGCCAAGTGTATCACCTTGCGGTGCACCAGTGTTTTTTGTAAAGAAGAAAGATGGTACTCTCATATTTTGCATTGATTACAGGAAGTTGAACAATGTGATGATTAAGAACATGTACCCATTGTCGGGGATTGATGATTTGTTTGATCAGTTGAAGGGAGAGGAAGTGTTATTTAAGACCGACTTGAGATTAGGATACCATAAGGTACACATTAACGAAGAGGATATCTACAAGACTGCCTTCAGGAACAGGTGTGGGCATTATGATTTTTTGGTAGTTCCATTCAGTTTGACTAATATCTTAGCTACATTTATGTGTTTGATGAATAGTGTGTTGCGTCCTTATTTGGACAAGTTTGTTTTTGTATTCATTGATGACATCTTGATATACTCCAAGCATGAAGAAGAGCATGCCGCGAATTTGGCATCAGTGTTGAGATTGCTAAGAGAGCATCAGTTGTATGCCAAGCTTAGCAAGTGCAGCTTCTTTCAGACATAGGTGCATTACATGGGACATGTTGTTTCCAAGGAAGGCATAACAGTAGATCCCGAAAAGATAAGGGCCATCATGGAGTGGGCATATCCTAAGAATGTGATCCGAACTTAAACAGGAGCGCAACAACTTAAAAATATAATCATAAACATAGAGATGCAGTAGAAAAACACTTCATTTCATTAATGGAAAAATATTGAACTATGCTTACAAACAGAATGGACATAAGATAGCTCAGGTGATGTTAGCTTATCTCTGAGGAGAGATGTGGTGGTTACATGCCTCTGAACTGTGTTATAATGAGGCTCAAAGGCCTATTTACTATTGAGAAACAATGGAAAACCCTAACCATCCAAAAACCTAACCCTAGGAGATGAAGCGTCAAAACTATGGGCCCCGTTTGGGTAAATTGGTACATCAAATTCCCAGGGTTGTAACTTTGGCATATGATCTTCGTTTTCCTATCATAATACCTTGTTTCAAAGATCTTGAAGAGAATGTTGAAAACAATCAAGCAAGCTAATTTGGGATGTTTTCAGTCTCTCAGTTTTACCTAAAAACATTATTTAGGGCCTCAAAACGGCTTCAGAAGTTCAGGACCCGAAAAACTGCCAAAAATAGTAAATTGTGCTACAACTAAGGAAACCAGAAAATTGAAAGAGACATTGTTGGGAGTCCAAGTGGAATAGGTAGGTGGCTCCCAATATCCACCTAGATCATTCCTCCCCCTTTCGAAAGCAATGGTCCCCATTGCGTTGAGTGCCTCCATGAGATGGGGAAACTTCTACTAAACTTAGTCCCTAGTGAGCCACTTGCCTTGGTGAAGGAGTTGGCTAGCTTTGACAACCTGATATAGTTGGATCTTCTACTGGCGAGTGCTCTTGATCCGTGTGTCCATGATCCAATCAGTGATGCTCTGTTCCATGCAGCCTGGGTTTAGCTCTGTTGGTGTGAGTTGTTCTGCAATTTCAAATGTGTCCAACAATGGTGGAAAGTATGGCCAAAGGAAATATACATTGAACATTGGGTGCAGACCAAGGAATGGTGGGATGTTGAGCTCAAAGGCATTGTCACCGATGGCCTTGGTGATGGTATATAGACCATAATGAAGTGGGCGAAGCTTGTGGTGGGGCCCAACAAGGCACTCTTTCTGCAAATGAAGCCAAACTTTATCGCCCACCTGGAACTTGAGTGACACTTGATGTTGATCATGGTGCTACTTGTACTTAGCATTGGATCTATCCAAAATATCATGAACCTATTGGTGAATGTGTTGAATGTGCTCAATGAAGTTGTTACCCCTTTCAACTTCGAACTTCACGTGGGCCGAATTTGCCTGAGTGGTTGTAAATGGTATGGCCACATCAATGGGGCATAATGGCTGAAATCCCAACCCTACCTGAAAGGGGTTGTGACCTATTGAGCTATGGAGAGATCTATTGTAGCTATGTTGGACATAGGGGAGACTTTCGTCCCATGTGCGTGGATGCTTCGAGTTGTACATGCACAGAATGTGTATGATCATTATGTTGACAACCTTTGTTTGGCCATCATTTTGGGGATGGAAAGCCATGGAATTAGTGAGTTTTGTATCCAGGATCAACCAAAGACTTGAAAAAAATGCATTCAGGAATCTATTGTCCCAATATGAGATAATGGAGTGGGATCCCAAAGTGTACCCACACTCGCTCAAAGAAGAGCTTAGCAGTGGCCTCTGCTGAGATACTCTTCTTGCAAACCACCATGATGGAAATCTTAGATAATATGTCGACGACCATGAAAATGCAATCGTTGTCGTGCTTAGTAGAAGGAAGGCCCGACATATAATCCATGGAGAAAGATTCCCATTGTTGGCTAGGAGTAGGTAGAGGAGTATATAGGCCTTGCTTCTTGATGGTTGGTTTGGAAATGGCGTAGGAAGTGCAGGATCCAATGTACTTCCCAACATCCTGACGAAGTTTCGGCCAATAAAAATACTTCTGCAATACCGCCATTGTTTTCTCTACTCCAAAATGTCCAACGATCTGATTTTAGTGCGCCTCCCAAATCATCTTGGCAAGCTCACTTGAAGGAACACATATGTGTCCCAAGTGGCATAACAGTGCACCCTGAAGCTGAAAATTTAGAACTTTCTTCCCTTCCAGGAGTGTCTAGTATATGCTTCCAAATTCTAATCGCTCTTGTAAACATGCGGCCACCCCGATGTCTCATGCCCATAGGAGTTGAGCACAGTGATCAACGCCATGACGATGGTCTGTTGAGGCAATAAGCGACATTATTGGTGCCACCTTTCTTATACTTAATGTTCAAATGGAACTGTTGCAAATAGGTGGACCATTTCTGATGGTGATCGTTCTGCAACTTCCCTTGTGTTTGTATGAACTGTAGAGGCTAGTGGTCTATGTGGATGACCGTTTCCTTCCCCATAATGTAATGCTTCCATTGACAACAAGCCTGCACAATGGAATACATTTCTTTGTCATAAGTGGGGTACTTTCGAACTGTGTTTGAAAGTGTCTCACTGTGGTAAGCCACTGGATGCCCATGCTGAGTAAGAACTACCCCAATATCATAGTCAGAGGCATCTGTCTCAATCTCAAATGGGTGTTGCAGGTCTGGTAATGTGAGCACTGGTGTAGAACAGAGGTGATTCTTCAACTTGAAGAACACTCGTTGTTGGGTTTCCAACCAAAAGAACTTTACTTTCACTCCACCCTTAGTGACTTGACTTAAAGGCCAAGCAATATGAGAGAACCCCAACACGAACTTGTGGTAGAAATTGGCAAGACCCAAAAAGTTGTGAAGCTTTGTTAGAGTGGTTGGGGCTAGCCAATCTTGAATAACTTGTATCTTGGATGGGTCCACATGTACACCCTCCTCATCAATGATGTACCCCAGAAATTGAACTTGGGTTACGCCAAAGGTGCATTTCTCCAAATTAGCACACGACTTGTGTTGTCGAAGGGTTTGAAGGACTTGCCGAATATGTTGGAGGTGTTCTTCCCAACTCTAGCTGAAGATCAAGATGTCATGTTAAGAGTATAATTTCGGCAAAATCACATAAAAAACCATTTGTGACGCGTTTCGAACCAACCAGTGTGGTTCATCGTCAGGACAAGTTTAAGAACCAGATCTAGCCTAGCATGTTAAATAGTCTAAGCAGAGATTCCAACGGCTAATTAACGGCTAATTTTGACTAAAGGACCCAGGTCAAAAAATTGATTTAATATATTATTATTAAATAATTTTTAATTTATTTTATGGAAAAAAGTTAAATCAGGTAAAATTATATAAAATAAATTCATGGTTAGTTTAGAATTTAATTCAATAATTTATTTTAATATTAATATTAATATTATTATATTAATAAATAATTTATTTTATGAAATTAAGTTAAATTAGGTAAAAAGATATAAAATAAATTCCTGGTAAGTCTCTCAAAAAATTAATTTATTAATAAATATATATATTATTAGTATAAATAAATATAGTAACAATAATAATAATTTATATCATTTCTTTTATTTTTTAAATTCGTAATAAATTAATTATTTTAATGGAAAATAAATCTTTTCAAAAATTAATTACTAAAATTATTATTTAATTAATTTATAATATATAATGTTAATATATATATTATATCTTTATATATATATATATATATATATATATATATATATATATATTTAATAATAATTAATCATAATTTATTTTAAATTAATATATATTAATTCATTATGGAAAAAAAATTAAAATAAATAACTAAATTAATTGTAGATTTAATTATAAACTATACAAAAAAAAAATTTATATAATATATATATAAATTATTTATTAATTTAATTTTAAACTAATTAAATATATTCTGATTTTTAATATATATATATATATATATATATATAATATAATACTAGGTTGATTAAGATACAAGGTAACCTAGGAAGCAGGAAACCTAAGAGAAGAAGGAATGAGGCGGCTAGGAAGACAGGGCTGGGATCCAGCAACTGTTGATCTTCCAGCCGTCATCCCTATTAAGATTTTCAAGCCTTTTTTCAATCTCCAGGGCCTCTCTAAACTTCTGATGGTGAAACTGCCCAACCTTTGCAATGACGTGCGCTTCTTCAATACAGACATGATGTTTAGTCTTCTCGGCATGCTCTGCAAGGGCCGAGGACTTGGCTCTTCCATGCCTTAAGTCTGCAGAATGCTCGTTAATCCTTTGATTAATAGATCGACCGGTCTCACCAATATATGGTGTCCCGCAAGAACATGGAATAACATAGACGCCCTTCATGTCTTTCGGATCGATAGGATCTTTCACTGACCTTAGGGAGCCACGAATGGTATTAAGAGGTCTAAAGGTAGCGGGAACCTTATGATTCTTTAGAATCCTGGCAATCCTGTCAGTGGTTCCTTGGATGTAAGGCAGGTGAACCCCTGTGACCCGATCACTCGGATCTTTAGGAACTGAAGCCTTTTTACGAGCTCTGAGGAAGGCTTTTTGTCCCAGGTGTCTACTGTAACCATTTTTCACAAAGACATCAAGGAGATGGGCCTTCTCCTTTTCCAAGCTCTTTTCATCGGAAATTCTTACAGCATGGGTAGCAAGTGTGCTGAGAACCCCTAACTTCTGAGATGGGAAATGATGGGAGGAAGCATGCAGATATTGATTCGTATGTGTTTTCTTCCAAAAAACCTGGTGAGAGAAGGAACCATCCTCATTCTTCGAGATGAGAACATCTAGGAATGGAAGAGATCCATCGACTTCCTTTTCCATAGTGAATTTTATGGCGGCAGACTGATTATTAAGATGACTGGAGAACAGATCTAAATTATCAGGACCATGAGACCAAACAACACCCGTGTCATCCACGAATATTTTCCAAAGCTTTGGTAAGAGATGAGAGGAGGCCAAAGCTTTGGACTCAAAATCCTCCATAAAGAGATTCACAACAATCGGGGATAAGGGGGAGCCCATAGCAACTCCGCAAGTCTGCTCATAGAACTCTCCTTCGAAGTTGAAAAAGGTGGAAGTCAGGCACAACTCAACCAACCGAGCAGTATCTGGGTCAGTAAGCCTGTTAATGACCTCCATGGCCTCATTGATGGGAATACAAGTGTATAGGGAGACCACGTCGAAACTGACCAGAATATCCTCCGGTTCAAGCTTAATCCTCTTAAGGTCATCAATAAATGAAGCAGAGTCTTTAACGAAAGACTCTATGTGACCAACCAAGGGTTTCAACTTCACTGCGAGGAATTTGGCCAGGAGATAGGTCGGACCACCAATGGTATTGACAATGGGTCTCAGGGGAACCCCCTCCTTGTGGACCTTAGGCAAGCCATAGATCCTAGGAGTAATGGGGTTTCCCTCAATGAGTCTTTGGGACACAGGATTAGTGGAATTACAAGATTTGATCGCACGAGCGACCGCTCTAGAAACCCTTTTTAGAGGATTTTTAGAAAGCTTTTTGTAGCTCCCACTATTGCAGAGATGATCAAGCATCTTATTTCTGTAGTCCTTTCTGTCCATGATGACGGCAGCTCCACCTTTATCAGCCTTCAAGACCACGATCTCCTGATTCTGGTTTAAGGCCTTCAGAGCCTCAAACTCAGTCCTGCTGATATTACTCCGGGGAGGTTTTTCCCTCCTCAGTGCTATGGCACAATCTTGCCTAATCGTGTCTTTAGTCTTATCAGGAAGGTTCCTTATGCCAAATTCCACGTCGCAAATAATGTCTTCGATAGGAATTTTTCTCGACGCTAAGGCAAAATTAAGACCCTTCCCTAAAAGACTAAAAGCAGAAGGGGGAAGAGAAAAGTTGGACAAATTGATCACATTATTGCGAGGGGAGGGAAGACTCGAAACGCCCCCAAGGCTACCCTTATTATTATCAACACTATTCCTAACAATCCCATCATGATTATATATATTACTATTCGCACGACTCAAATTACTATCTTCCTTCCTATCATAATTTTTATTACAATTTTTATCAACCCTACTATCATAACTAATGTCATTATAATAACTACTTTCATTATAATATTTATGACTAAAATTATAATTTTCATTCTTATTTAGAATGCTATCACAATTTTTATTCTTATTTTCCTTATTATCATCATTACTTTCCTTATTATAATATTTATCACAATTTTTATTTTATATACCTTATTATCATCATTACTTACCTTATTATAATATATATCACAATTTTTATTCTTATTTACCTTATTATCATCATTACATTCCTTATTATAATGTTTACTTCTAATGTCAAAACCTTTATTGTTTGACACTCCATCGTAATCTTTATAGCTAACGATATCTAGATTAGCTTTAATGCGCATATCATCAAACAGCCCTGCGCTCTTCTTACCATCCTTATCAACTCCGGAATTATAAACCCCGCTACACTCTATCACATTACCAGGGCAGCCAAAACGTTGACCAACGCAAAGACCCATAGATTCATTAACGGAGACCTACATACCTGAATTTTCGTTGATCATAACCGCAGGTATGTCCGCCGGTCCGCCACCTAGCTTAATCCACTGATCTACCACGATTGGAGCTCCGCCACTCAGATCTGAGGCTGAGACACCCACAGCCACCGCAAACGATCGAGAGGGGTTCGGTTCACACAACGAACTGCACATACGGATCAATATCTGCATGCTTCCTCCCATCATTTCCCAGCTCAGAAGTTAGGGGTTCTCAGCACGCTTGCTACCCGTGCTGTAAGAATTTTCGATAAAAAGAGCTTGGAAAAGGAGAAGGCCCATCTCCTTGATGTCTTTGTGAAAAATGGTTACAGTAGACACCTGGGACAAAAAGCCTTCCTCAGAGCTCGTAAAGAGCCTTCAGTTCCTAAATATCTGAGTGATCGGGTCACAGGGGTTCACCTGCCTTACATCCAAGGAACCACTGACAGGATTGCCAGGATTCTAAAGAAGCATAAGGTTCCCGCTACCTTTAGACCTCTTAATACCATCCATGGCCCCCTGAGGTCGATGAAAGATCCTATCGATCCGAAAGACATGAAGGGCGTCTATGTTATTCCATGTTCTTGTGGGACACCATATATTGGTGAGACCGGTCGATCTATTAATCAAAGGATTAATGAGCATTTTGTAGACTTAAGGCATGGAAGAGCCAAGTCCTCGGCCCTTGCAGAGCATGCTGAGAAGACTAAACATCATGTCTGTATTGAAGAAGCGCGCGTCATTGCAAAGTTTGGGCAGTTTCACCATCGAAAGTTTAGAGAGGCCCTGGGGATTGAAAAAAGGCCTGAAAATCTTAATAGGGATGACGGCTAGAAGATCAGCAGTTGTTGGATCCCAGCCCTGTCTTCCTAGCCGCCTCATTCCTTCTTCTCTTAGGTTTCCTACTTCCTAGGTTACCTTGTATCTTAATCAACCTAGTATTATTAAGATAGATATATATATTTATTAGTTTAAATTAATTAATAAATAATATATAT
>APFE031266711.1:3486-15267 GCA_000404065.3 Pinus taeda | reverse complement strand
AGAAGGATAAAATGTTTTGTGTGAGGTATCAGAGGGAGGTTGAGTATTCTGCAGAGGTCAACTTCTCTTGAACATATCGGCGGCACGACAGTGGACTTGGCAGTATTTGACATCAAATGATCAGGGGGTCATGGTGACAGGGCAATGAGTAGATGAGAGGTCAAATAGGATAACCCAAACCCACGGAGGCAAGTGTAAAACAAGATGAGATGTCCCCACCCAGACACGAATGCAGACAAGTGCCATGTTCAAGAGCAACATACTGCCGACACGACGATAATTGTGGTTCCTTTATTCCCCAACCATTTCTGGCGAGTACCCCGGTTATTTTTGGATGACAAGCTTGACAGGGATAATATATGCTTGGGAGGTGTCATTTCGACGGAATCCGATGTCATTAAGTTTTAATGAGTCTGACAAAGGAAGAACTCGGTGTCTTTTCATGTTTAGAGAGGTTGAAAAGAGAGTGAAAAGGAAACTCCAGGGGTGCCCTTTTTCGTAAAGTTGTGTCTCTCGAGCCCGAAAAAGTATAAAACCATGCTCAAAAGAACCACCCAATCATTACGACCGAGGAGTACCTTTCATAAGTAGTGATTCTGATCTGAAAAAGTAAAAAAGCAATCAAAACAACGTAGCTTCGTGACCATTAATGAACCGGAAACAACAAGGGTCCGACAATCTTTTCGTTTTTAAACGGTCGAAAAAGGGTTTAAAGACGACCACCTCTCATTTCCATTTAACGAGTTGAGAGGACCAACTCGGCATTCTTTTCACGTTTAGAGAGTCAGAAAAGAGCAAAAGATGACTCCAAAGTGATTTTTTCGTGTAGTTACCGAGTCTGAAAAAGTATAAAATACAACTCGTTTCGTCGCCAAAGCTGCATAAAAACCTATCGTTGCACAAGAAATCAGCATAAAATCCCTTTTCGACACAAATATTCATAAAAATATCCATAAAATGACTTTTAAAACCTATTTATGGGTCAAAAAGTTATAAAATGGGGAAAATGGTAAGTTAAAAAATTACTTTTCACTTTTTACCGTTGGAGAGCGACATTAGGGCTTTTGGAGTGCGACCTTCAGTTGGTGATTGTGACAAATCCAGTGGACCAGTTGGAGCACCATTAGTGTCAGGTAAGAGGTCACGTCCTTAGCTCCATTTCTATCTGTTTAGAATTTGTTGTAAATTGCTTTTTCATCCCCTATAGGGAGGATTTCAAATTTAGGGGTTGCGCCCATTGGCGTGGGTTTCGGGCACAAACCCGTGCCAATGGGGCAACTTTCCCATAGGGCACGCGCCCATGGGCGCAACTGTTTTAGAAACAGTCGCGCCAACGGCCGCGCGGATTTTTGGGCAAATGTTTAACAAATTTAAACCTATTTGCCTGCAATTTCAAGTTATTTAAGAATCTAATTTATTGTTTTGGGCTTGTGTTTGCAGGGAAATACACAAAAATGGTGATTGTGTGGAAAGAACGAGAACATGACCAAGTAGACACATTGACCTTTGCAGATGAGGACTGCATGGAGGCACTTAGAGCATGTGGGCTCAAGAAATTTTTCATGTTGTCCTATTTGAGAGCTCAGCCAGAGTTTTTACAGTATTTGGTCAACTTGTGGGACGTACAGGAACAGGTGTTCCGAATATGGGACCAAGTATTGGAGTTAGATGTATCTGATGTATACTTCCTCACTGGATTGTCACGACGGGGGCCGGTACCTTGACTGACCGGCAGCAGGCCATCTGGCGAGAAGATGGAGGAGGTGAAGGCCCGGGTTTGCCCAGGTGCAAGATACGGGCAAGGCAGTTCGAAGGTGGATATCCCCACCATTCCAGACTTGACCCTGAGAGCATTTTTGTTTACCATCACACGAGCTGCAGGGGCACAGGCGCCCCACGAAGCTACGAAGAACCATTTGATCCTGGCGACAGAGTGCCTTAGTCTGACAATGATGACCAGTATGAAGAGGCAACTGACCAAAGCCAAACAGGGCAAGCTGCAGCAGTTCGGATATGGCTCCATCTTGGTGATGTTCTTCTTGGAACGCGTGCCAAGCTTCCAGGGCCAAGGGGCCTTTGTTCCAGACCCAGCACCTCGGAAGCTGAGGATGGCTCGATGGGCGGCACTGATGCCGAGGGGTGATGGCGGTCAGCAGATGTCTTTTAGACCTGAGTTTTTCGGGTGGCTTCGCCGCCAACTGATTGTGGTGGAGGACTGGCCGTATGTGGGGACAGACTTCACTGGAGACCCTGACCTTCCCTTGCCGGAGGGAGAGGACTGGGACGAGGAGATTGGTATGACCTCATTTTTTTATTTTGTGTTTTTATGATTTTTTTTGTTAGTACATGCTTGTCCTAATGACCTTTATATGCATATGCAGATGTCGGCCCAGAGCGTCCAGCTGGCATGTCTCCCATTGCGAGGAGACACCCAGAAGCAGTATCAGCAAGAGCGGATCCTCAAGAGGAGGGTGGTGATAGAGGAGACCTTATTCAGAACCTCGAGGCTATCACTCGAGGGATTCCAGATTACGCTCGGCTAGCGGATGTCCCGCTAGCATACCAGAGGCACACAGTGGGGGTGCCAACTCGCATCCACCGACTCCTGAGACGTTTAGTGCGAGCAGTGATGTGCTACCATGAGCACCACTGAGACTAGATATCTAGGCTATTTCTTTTCATGCATATTTTTTGAGAGACATGTTGTCTCTAGATGTATTCAGACAAACATGTATTATTTTTTGATGATGCATGGGGTGCAAACATTTTGGACACACACACACATATATATATATATATATATATATACATATGTTTTACGGTTTATTGTACTTTATGCCTCTTGTATTATGTTGAATTACATGTTATGTAAATTCATGTCCAACACATAATTAGCTACTGCATCGGTTAACGTATTAAGTCGTCTTGGAATATGTTGATAAGTAATGAATCCAAATCCCTTTCTAATAACTTAACACGTAAATACAACCTTGAGATCCGATGATCTCTGACGAAATAATGCCCGTTGAGTTGGTGGACGACAAGCTGAGATTCCAAGTTCACAACCAATGTTCGAATGCTGAGGTTAATCACCTCAGCTAATAATTCAATCACAGCACTATATTCAGCAACGTTGTTCGTTGTACAACCTAGACAAACCCCTTGAATGTCTACTAATTCACCATTAGGATCGTAGATCACCCATGCCGCAGATGACAAGTTGTGTGTACTGCGGGAGGCACCATCAGTGAAACCAATGTAAGGCAATCCAGACATCTGTCCAAGAAGCAAAAAGACACAATAAGTAGAAATCACGCCGACACACCAAGACAAAAATATGAAAACATGTACACACAACACACTTGCTGAAAGCACACGTATATACAAAAAAGAGAGTGCCTAGACTCATGCATAGTATTTTTTCAAATAAAGCCCATTTCGGGGTTTATCCAGGGGATTTCCTTCGTACTCAATAAGCTCGTAGGCTCCTTTTTGCAAAACTCGTTTCACAATGTAGGGCCCGTGCCACATAGGCTCGAATTTTCCTGCCCCCAGCTTATCGTTAGCTTGATCATAGAGCAGTACTAAGTCTCCCTCAATGAAAGAGTGAGGATGAACAGTATTATCGAAGTGAGTTTTCACTCGCTTCTTCTGAGCTTCAATAGCTAAGGAGGCTAGATGACGAGTCTCGTCCAGCCGCTCTAAGTAAAGAAGACACTCTTCTACTGGAGTAGTATCAGGGAGCAATTCGACGGCTATCTTTAATGAAGGAATCTCACACTCAATAGGAAGGCTAGCCTCCAGTCCGTAAACCAACTTAAAGGGAGTGAAACCGGTGGCGTCCTTCATGGACGTACGGTAGGCCCACAAAGCGGAGAACAACATCAGATCTCAATTGGACTTATGCATGCCAACAGTGCGTTGAAGCATTGTGTCCAAAACCTTGTTCACGGCTTCCACTTTACCGTTTGCCTGAGGATAGTATGGGGTCGAACTATCATGCCTTAGGCCCAACTAGGTCGTTAACTCGGTCATCATGTGATTACGAAAATGCTTTCCGTGATAAGTGACGATGGCTTGGGGTACTCCGAACCATGAAATAACATGGTTGAACAAAAATTGCGCCGCGGTGTGGCCGTCTTTAGACAATGTAGACATCGCCTCGGCCCATTTCGTGAAATAATCAACAGCAACGATGATGTACCCATGCCCCCCAGCCGAGCGAGGGTTACAGGTCATATAATCGATGCTCCATTTGGCAAAAGGACCGACGGTTACAACGGGGTGCAATGGAACAGGGGGTGCACGCATCTTCTGTTGGTAAATTTGGCACTCATGACATGAACGGACAGCAAGAATGCAATCCTTGAAAATGGAGGGCCAAAAGTAACCAGCACGGAGGATTTTTTGTGCAGTGAAATATCCAGACATGTGACCACCACATGCACCAAAGTGGCAGTCATTCAAAACTCTCTCTGCTTCTTCGAAAGTCAATTATTGGCAAAGAACAAAATCAACGCCGAGACGGTACAGGGTGTCCCCAACAATGTGATATGGTTGGGCTTGATGTCGGATCCGTCGGCGAGCATCCTTAGAGGTCTCGAGATGGAAGGAGGACATCTGCAAGTAGACAATAATATCCCCGTACCAGGGATCGAGGGTGCTGATGAGGAAGATAGTTTCGTCTGGAATGGAATCCTCTAACTGAGAGGAGGTAGCAGTAGATGGCAAAGAACACAACAGTTCAGCGAAGACAAGTGATTTCTTAGACTTGGAAATAGTAAATTCCAAGTCAAACTCTTTGAGGATGACTATCCAATTCTAGTATTTGCCCCCTAGCAACTGGCGTGACAGAATGTAAGTCATAGGGTTGCAATCAGAGATCACTGTCGTGGTACGCAACAAGATGTAATGACGTAAGCGTTGAACAGCACAAACAGCGGCTAGTGCCAACTTCTCAACATAAGCATATCGAGATTCCGTGTCTAACAAATTACGGCTAAAGTAATAAATAACGTGTTCAGTGACATCGTCATCATCCTGAACCAGAACCATGCCGATGGTCGTATCAGCAGTGGCCAGATACAACGTGTAATCGCAATGATAATTCGAAGGCTGCAACAAAGGGCCGGAAACCAGAAGAGTTTTAAGATGTGCAAAAGACTCTTGAGCTATGGCATCCCATCGAAACGGGGTGTCGCGCTTGAGTAACCGCATGAAACCTTTTGCCACCTCGGCATAATTCGGGATAAATCGTCGTAAAAAGTTTGCTTTACCCTGCAAACTCTGCAGTTGCCGCAAAGAAGCAGGGGGAGGAAGATTCAAAATGGCTTCGACTTTAAGGGGATCCAAGCGGATTCCCTCTCGGAAGACAATAAACCCAAGAAGTCGACCAGATTCTACGTAGAAGACACATTTATGCGAATTAAGTCGAATATTGTAGTGTCGACAGTAGAGAAAAATTTCGCGGAGATGCGACGGATGGTCTTGGCGCTTAGCTGAATGAGCAGGAAGGTCATCCAGATAAGGTTGCACGATGTGCCGGATATCATGAAAGGCATAAGACATCGCACGTTGAAAAGTGGCGCCGGCATTCTTGAGACCGAAAGGGAGATTTTTATAAGTGAAAGTACCCCACGGATAGATAAAGGCCGTATGTGTTGATCGGCGGGCATGATATTAATCTAGTCGTATCCAGAAAAGCCATCCATGAACGAATATATCTCACTCCCAGCACACTCATCAATGAGCTGGTCAATGAAAGGTGTGGGGTAGTTATCTTTTGGTCAAGCTCGGTTAATATCGCGATAATCGACACAGACGCGAATAGTACCCTACTTTTTATCCACAAGGACAATGTTAGAGACCCAATCTATGAGTGGGATAGGGTAAATGAAACCAGCTTTAAGAAGTTTTTCAACTTCCGCTTTGATTGCCGCAGCCTTGCGGGGGTGCACAGGGCGTAAACAATGACGAACAGGTTTAGCTCCTAGATACGTAGGTATCTCATGCACTATGATGTTTGGATCAATGTCGAGCATCTCTTCATAAGACCATGCAAAGACGTCACGGAACTCGGGAAAAAGAGCTATATAGATTTGAATTTCCTCAGGAGTGCAAGTGACTCCTATGTAGATGTGCTTGACAATCCCTGGTTTGATAGAGATGTCGATACGTTGGGTCTGCGTAATGTTCCCCAAATTCCCTTCAGAAGATACGTGATAGACCTGAATAGGTGTCTGAAGAGGTTGTGAAGGGAGAGACAAAGCAAACCGCACGAGACAAGCCAACGTTTCCCGAAGGGTAGGAAGGAATGAGGAACGGTGATGAAGATTGAACCACGGAGGTTCCTCGAGAGACATGGTCTCTATGATGGCTTCGTCAGAAGGAAATATTTCCTTTAATGGATCCTAGGAGGCACATTCTCCAAGCCAAGGGGAATAGTCGTATGAGTAAAGAGCCCGCTTAAAGAAGCAGATTCAGCAGGAGGAGCCGATACAGCAGCGATTTCAATGTAGTTGAGCTCGGCAGGACTCAACGGCATCTCCTCACCCCATGATTATATCTGGTCAATGTGGGGAAGGACCCAAGGATCAAAACAAACCAAAATCATACTGATGGAGGCGAGGTTTGGAGGTGGGAGTGAAAAAACACCCATGAGGGCGGTATCTTTGAAGAGCCCGGCTCCCACACTCATGAAAGGGATGGAGGTATGCTCCACGAAAGGCACATTGCCTTCAGAAGAAGAAGCGAAGAAGGAGAGCTGGTCTACCGTGACAATTTTCCCCTGGTGACGGAAACAAATGACACGGAAGAGGGACGAAGCCACGGCACGCATGGCATATGTCCAACTGCAGCCCAGAAGGAGGTTGTAAGTAAGATTTACGTCAACGACCTCAACTTCCACTTCAATGGTTTTCCCTTCTAAAGTAATCGGCAATCGTTGAAGGATACCATAGGGACGAGATTCTCTCCCATCAAAGGCTTCCAGTGTCATGGGAGATTGGCTCAAAGTCAGAGACCCGATCGCTTTCCAACAAGCAACAGACATGATGCAAGTTGACGAACCTTCATCAATAACCACATGATGGATTGTTTTTGAATTGATGATGACTTGTATGAGGAAGGCGATCTGATGAGGCAGCCTTGGGACATGGCTCTTGAGATCAAAGGTGATCAAATCCGAATCTGCCAAGTTGATGCCACCGATGGCCGATAGCAGGGACTTCCTCTGACGGGGGCAGCTCTAGAGAACATATAAAATGGACATAGCCGACGGAGCCTGCGCTAAGTCCTCAACTATGCTATAGTGCTGGGCAGCACGAACATTTGGGTTGTAAGATGATCTCCGAAGTACTCCTTTAGGAGGGGGTTGGATAGGCGTCTCAGTATTAGGTCTCTCGATGTGGAGCGGACCAAAACTGGACGGAGG
Organism: Pinus taeda; assembly: GCA_000404065.3. Classification (NCBI taxonomy): domain Eukaryota; kingdom Viridiplantae; phylum Streptophyta; class Pinopsida; order Pinales; family Pinaceae; genus Pinus; species Pinus taeda. Next base: position 7,835 of record APFE031266711.1, on the reverse strand, counting down.
AGCGCTTGAGGGGACCTCAGGCTCCTTCCCAGCGGATGACGGATATTCCTTTGTTTGAGTCGTTACATGAACAGGAATGGTTCCAACCATGAACACTTGGGAACCAAAGGGAGAAGAAGATGAAGATGGATCAAACACCATTTGAGCCTGTTGAGAGGGGAAAGGTTCTTTCAGAACCGCAAGAATCCCAGGAGCGCCTTTCAACAAACGACTAACCTCGGACCACCTTGGGTAGTCTTTGGTATAGTGATCCTCATCACACATAAGACAAGGATACTTTGGTTTACGCTTGGCTCCTGCCTCGGGTGGAGGCTTGGAGGAGTCCTGTTTGGGTTGCTCAGACTTATTCTTTGCTTTCTCCTTTTTCTTTCCTTTCGAGGCCTTGTTTGCCGTGGTGGACTGAACGGCATTAACCTCAAAAGTACTTCAAGAATTAGAACCACCCTGAGAAGTATTTTCGTTAGAAGCATTCGATTTTTCCTTCCCAGGGTTCGAGGATGATGTTTTTGATGACGAATTTACAGAGCTAATAACTCCATCAACATATGACTTTGGTGGAGCTTTGGATGTACCGGGTCTCAGGGCATTAGGAAAATACTCATATAAAGTACCTGACTGAGAGTAAACTAAGTCAAGGTACTGGGCACGCGTGATAGCTTGCTCTTCAGTCACACAAGCTCCCATAGCAATGTCCCATGTGATCTTAGGGACAAAGGAAGTTGTGAACCAATCGGTGAGGAGTTGATCAGGAATCTAGAACTTGATCAACCAACGATGCCTTCTCCATTCATGTATATGATCAGAGATATGCGTAGCCGTGTCCTGCTTGAGAGACGTAAGGAGATGCGTTCCCGTCTCGTACCGAATGGGTAACTGAAAATGAGTGAGGAATGCCATTGCCAATGAATTGAATTCTTGAAAAGGTGCACGGGTCAATTTAATGTACCATTCAGCAGCGGAGCTAGTGAGAGTCCTTTGGAATAAGCGAACCCGAACTGAATCGTCAAGACACGAATTAGACGAACACCAAAGGTGGTAAGTCATTACATGGGCTTGAGGATCCTCTCTAGCTTTGCCGTCAAATTTGGGACAATCGCCGGGTATCTTGGTTGGAACCAACGACCATTGTGGATTATGCAAGATAGGATCATTAGTTAATTTCGACACATCGGGCAAGTCCAACGTTGCTAAGAATGGTAGCTGAGGGTTGAAGGACATCTGCGGTTGCGGATATGAGGTAAGACTAGAGTTCCACCCAGTTGCTGGTTGCCCCCATTGACCTTGTCCGGACGGCCTAGGTCCAAAAGGACCGTGTCCATAGGGACTCTGTCCATAAGGGTTATATCCATAACCGGACGGTTGATTCTGGATCTGCCCCCCAGCGCCCCATTTTTTACCATACTGACTTGCAGGAGCAACATTTGGTTGCTGGTAATTTTGATAAGGAGCAGCCTGCGGCTGTTGATAATTTTGATACGGGGCAAACTGGGTTTGCCCTTGGGGTTGCAGGTATCCATACGGTTGTTGGGCTCCATACTGAGCCTGGGGACCAAGCTGCATTTGGTAAGAAGGCTGGGACTGAAACCCACCTTGCGGCTAGAGACCAGTTTGAGTCTGGGGTTGAAAACCAGGTTGAGCTTGAGAAGCAGGGACCATCTGCATGCTCGGTTGAGCAGGCCCAGAGAGATGTCCTTGGGAAGACTGAGGTTGGGCCATCTGGCCGGAAGGTTGTCCTGGTTGGGTTTGGGATGGACCTAATTGCCCAGAAGGTTGAGTTTGTTGGGTGTTCGGTTGTCCTTCTGCAACCGAGGGTTGTCCTTGCAGACCAGATGGCTGACTAGGCTGAGCGGTGGGCTAGCCTTGCTATATGTAAGGCTAACCACCCTACCCAGAAGGGTACCCTTGCTGGATTCCAGGTTGTCCTTGTTGCACGTAACGTTGTCCCAGATTCCCGTAGGGTTGAACCGAAGGGTATCCTTGCTGGACTCCAGGTTGTCCTTGTTGAGCATAAGGTTGTCCCGGGTTTCCAGAAGGTTGCCCAAGATAGGTAAAAGATGGACCACCATAGGCCAAATGTTGTCCCTGGGAGGGTTGTCCTTGCGAGCCTCCAGGTTGCCCTGGATAGGTTTGGCCATAATACTGCTGCCCATAATTAGGCTGGGTGTAGGATGGCTGACCTTGGTATGATGGTCCTTGGTGCGGCTGCCCTTGATCCGGACACAATTGGCCACCACCATAACCAGTGGTACCCCAAGCGACATTCAACGGAATTGAAGCCTCAACAACAGGCTGAGCTGGCAAGGAGGTATACAAATGATGACCTATAGGGTCATAATAAGGGCCTTGCGCGCCTGGATTTTGGACAGCATGCAAATATTAAGAATATGCCCCCCTGCTGGAATGGCACCAGAAGAAGGTGGGGCACTGACTGCAGGATGAACAACTCTGGAAGCATGTGCCGACTAACCACTATGTATCGGATCGCGGGATGCGCCGGCAACAGTAGTTACGATGGAAGATGTCGTAACGGCACTAGCAACCAGAGTTGAAGATGCGACACAAATAGTCGGATTGGTCATAACTGACGTGACAACGATATTGTGAACTTGCGAAACAAAAGATCCCATAGTGGGAATAATGTTATGATCCCACATGGTACCAGAAGAGGAGTTCCTAGAGCCCATGGCATCCCTCAGAGCTCTATAACGGGCAGGCACTGTAATACCGAGAGGGGTAATAGTGTAGGGCGTAGATATGACCGGGGATGTGGTCGGGATAGGAGTCTTAATACTTGACACAAGAGGTGTTTCACTCGCTACAGGAGATGTGTCCTCCATATCAGAGGAAGCCATCAAGGTTGAACACCAGTAGGAGTAGAGGGAAAATCCTCTTCGTAAGGTTCCCAAACAGGGTTCCAAAACAGATCATGAAGCTCGTCCTCTGGAGCACGAGAGCTCAACGGTTGGACACTTGGAATAACAGGAAAAGTGTCACCACAAACCGTTGTCTCAGGAGCAGCAGAAGAAGGAGACCCTTAGTCACTAGGGACAGGAGACGGGATCGATGGATCCACCAGGATGATTGAATTCAAAAAATCCTAGACAAGCTAACGAAGAAATACCCTACTTAAAACTAACGCAAACAAGATCTAACAAGGTATATGTGATCGTGGTCGAATAAATTTTAAGACATTAGGACACAACTTGACCTTTTCATTTTTTAAGAGTCGAGAAAAGGACAAAAGATGACTCTAGTTGCCTTCGAATATTTAGTGAGCCCGAAGTGACAAATGCTCAATTGAGCCTTTTCTTTTAAGGAGTCCGAAAAGGATCAAAAAGTGACTGCCCTGGAGAAACTAGGCAAGGGGTTTACCAGACAATCCGTAAAACTGCATATACACCTTAGCAATCATATGAAAGCCAAGGACTTTCCATACAACAGTCAATCTTCCCGAATGTTGTGTTCGGTGCGTTACAGGCTGTAAGGCAGTAGACATAGCTTCCTATGGATCAAGGATGATAACCTAGTGGAGTCTCCCCATATATACGCGATGGTACGTGGGAGCACAAGTCCATACTAGACCACAGTTGAATCACACAAGGAGGAATCACCCAACCTTAATGCGAGAACAAAAGTGACTAGGTTTAACGAGGTCGGAGCACGTCTCTAGCCTAGACCTCTAGATGTTTGCGTTAAGTTCCAATGCGTTGTTAAGTTAATTCGGTTTATTTTATGGTTGATCTTTAGTTAAGTTTCAGTTTAAGGCCCTACCGTTTGTGGTCTTTCACAATCTCCTAGATGCAAGCTACATGCGAAAGAAATCCATTTCGTTCGATGAATACTAATTACGAGAAGGTTAAGAGTTTCAATCAAACAAAACGAACACGATCAACCAAACACCCTAATGCAACTAATGGCAAATAAACAAAACTTTTTCTTTTCAATAATGCAACTAACGAAAAGTTCTATTTCATTCGTTGTTAAATGCAAAAGATATTATTTGATTCCTTTCTACAAGCACAATGCACTAGAACGAATTTCAAAAGATAACAACACTGAGCAAAGAAGAAAATTCACCCAATGAAGACTCAATGAAATCCCAAGACATGAAAAAAGAGTTCTCCAAATCGAAAGGAAAACAAGGCTTCGCACGAGCTATGTGATCTAAGCCCAAACAAAGCTAGGATGAAATCCAAGCAAACAAGAGCAAGTTGTTCGTAAATCACTCAAAAATACTTCAACAATCACTGAAGAAAATGCGAAAAGCAATCACAAGGTTAACCGGACGATCAAAGAACCCAAAACTCCCACGAGAGGCTTGACACACACGGCCACTAGATGCCCTAGGG